>PVIU01002350.1:0-88652 GCA_004026605.1 Ondatra zibethicus | reverse complement strand
TCACTTTTGGGTATATACCCAAAAGATGCTCAATCGTGCCACAAGGACATGTGCTCAACTATGTTCATAGCAGCTTTATTTGTCATATCCAGAAACTGGAAACAACCTAAATGCCCCTCAATCGAAGAATGGATAAAAAAAAATGTGGTACATTTATACAATGCAGTACTACATAGCAGAAAAAAATAACGACAGCCTAAATTTTGCAGGAAAATGGATGGAGCTAGAAAGCATTATTTTGAGTGAGGTAACCCAGACACAGAAAGACAGTTATCACATGTACTCACTCATATGTGGTTTTTAGACATAAGGCAAAGAAAACCATCTTACAAACCACAATCCCAGAGAATTTAGACAACAATATGGACACTAAGAGAGACCTACATAGATATAATCTACGTGGGAAGTAGAAAGTATAAAAAGACAAGATCTCCTGAATAATTTGGGAGCATGGGAACCCTGGGGGAGGGTTGAGGGAGGGAGGGGAGTGGCAGGGAGGGGAGCAGAGAAAAAGAAAAAAAAATTCTGTGTAAGCTAAGTGATGGTGGCACACACCTTTAATCCCAGCACTTGGGAGGCAGAAGCAGGAGGATCTTTGTAAGTTTGAGGCCAACCTGGTCTACAAGAGTTAGTTCCAGGATAGGCTCCAAAGCTACAGAGAAACCCAGTCTCGAAAAACAAACAAACAAAAAAGATAAATTTGTGTTTGTAATTATTGTGTATGTGTGCTTGAGTATGTACGTGGGTCACAAGTCACAGAAGGCATGCAGGCAGGAGGACAGTTTTATTGAGTCAGTCTCTCCTGCCTTTATGTGAGTTTTGGAGACTGAATTTATGTCACTAGAGTTGTTCATAAAGCACCACGCAGACTTTTTTTTTTCGTTGTTGTTGTTTTAAGACATAGTCTCACATGGTCTAGTTTGACCTTAGACTTGCTGGTAGCTGGTGATAGCCTTGAGCTCTTTTATTTTCTCTGTGTAGCCCTGACTGTCCTGGCACTCACAGAGATCTGCCTGCCTCTGCCTCCTGAGTGCTGGGATTAAATGTGCCATCGCTGCCTGGCTTGTTTTTCTCCTTTCTTTCTCCTTCCTTCCTTCCTTCCTTCCTTCCTTCCTTCCTTCCTTCCTTCCTTCCTTCCTTCCTTCCTGTGCTTTGAAGGCTTGAATTCCTTATGCCCCCGCCTTTATCTCTAGTGCTGCGATTACAGGCCCATCCCACTATGTTTAGAACCTTTACTGATTTTCCATGTTCTCTGAATTCTCTCACCAACGTGGCAGCCGTCAAAAGCTATTAAAGAAAATGCAGCATAGTACTCTTTAGGAAGAAAAGATTTTATTTTACATATATGTGTGAGTGCCTGCATGTATGTATGGGTACTACTTGCATGCCTGGTGGCCCTGGAGGCCAGAAGAGGTCACTAGATCCTCCAGAACTGGGGTCAGAGACTGCTGGGATCGCCGTGTGGGATGTTGGCTCTGGGAACGGAACACCTGTGCTCTCAAGAGCAGCAGACATTCTTGACTACTGAGCCGCCTGGCTTTCCAGTCCCAAGATAGTATTCTTTCCAAAACATTTTTAAAATATTTTATTATTTTACATGTATCTGTGTTTTGCCTGTTAGTATGTCTGTGCACCATGCAGGATATATAGTGCCTGCTGAGGTCAGAAGAGGGTGTCACATCCCCTGGGATTGGAGCTACTGACAGTTGTTAGATGCTATATGGGTCCGGGAAATTGAACTTTGGTCCTCTGTAAGTGCAACAAGTGCTTGTAACCACGGAGTCAACTCTCCAGCCCCCCATAGTATATATATATTCTCTCTCTCTTCTCTCTCTCTCTCTCTCTCTCTCTCTCTCTCTCTCTCTCTCTCTCTCTCCCCTCTCACCCCCCCCTCCAAGGTCTCACTGTATATCCCTGGCTGGCCTAGAGATCACTATATGGAGACCAGTTTGGCCTTGGACTCACAAAACTCTGCTGCCTCTGCCTTCCAAGTGCTGGGATTAAAGATGCCAAGATAGTATTCTTACAAGAGGAAGACGTCTGGGCAAAGATACACAGAAGGATGCCACGATGAAGACACAGCAAGAAGCTAGCCATTAGCAAGTCCCAAAGTGGCCTTAGAAGAAACAAAACTGCTAATACAAACCAGGCTTGTGGCTTCCGGAGCTGTGAGAAAATGAACCTTGGCGATGGGGCTACAGCTTAGTTGGTAGAACTCTTGCTTAGCATACACCAAACTCAGGGTTTCATTCACAACAGCGTAAACCCAGCATGGTAGTCCATGTCTGTGATCCCAGCTCTCAACCCGAAGTTCAATGCCATTCTGGTTTACATAAAACATTCAAGGCCAGCGTTACGTGAGACCCTTCTGAGAACAAAATCCAAGCAACTGCTACTGCTGAAGCCACTCCATCCATGGCATTTTGCTTGGTGGCCCTAGCAATGCCTAAGGTGGGCTTAGTTTATGGTGGGCTCCTATCTGCATACAAAAGGCTCTTCATTCAGGATGTGGTGGGGCCACAAGGAAGAGGCTTTTGCCCAGCACAGTAAATGATATCAGACAGGAATGTATTGGGAAAACCCAGACATTGGCTTGAAATAAGCCAGTGTCTTGTTTTCCTGCCAAGTCTATCCGACACATCCAGCCATCCTGAAGACAGAGGCCAAGCTAGAATTTATATATTGCAGTCATGCATTCCTGCCCAAAGGCTGTGTGTGCCTGCACTGTGCTTTTAAAATCTTGGTTTGACAGGCAGGGCGTGTTGGGGTGTGTTGTGCCTGTAGACCCATCACTTGAGAGGAATGGTAGGTCAAGGTCATTCTTGGCTATGTGAGGCCGTGAGATCGAGCCTAGTATGGGTTACACGAGATCCTGCTCAAAACAAACTATTCCAAAGGGGGAAGGTTAGCCAACTCCATGAATGAGCTGAAGGTGACCGATGAATGATGTAATGATTTTGGAGGCTTGATGGCTGTTCTGGCTAGTTTATGTCAACTGGACACAAACTGGAGTTACCTAAAAGGAGGGAGGGAACCTCAGTTGAGAAAAACGCTTCCATAAGATCCAACTATAAGCTATTTTCTTAATTAGTGGTTGTGAGAAAGGGCCCAGGCAATTGTGGGTGGTGCCATCCCTGGGCTGGTGGTCCTGGGTTCTAAAAGAAAACAGACTGAGCAAGCCATGAGGAGCAAGCCAGTAAGGAGCACCCCTCCATGGTCTCTGCATCAGCTCCTGCCTCCAAGTTCTTGTTCCCGTTCCTGTCCTTCAGTGATGGACTACAATGTAAAAGTGTGAGCCAAATATTCCTTCTCCTCCCCAACTTTCTTTTGGTCATGGTATCTCATTATAACAATAGAAACCCTAACAAGACAAGGGTCATCACTGGGACATGTTAAAGCTTTTCCTATCAACGTGGGTAGTATATTAGTCAGCATTATTAGCACTAGCCACACCAAATTCAATGGCTTCACTTAACCAGTGTGGGTGTTGTATTAGCATTATTAGTTCTAGGTGCTGTAACAAACAGCCTCCAACTTCAGTGGTCTCATATAACCAAGTTTCAGTGCTGGGACACCAAGGTTGACTTGGCTGAGCCCACTAGTATGCCTGGTACACTTCTGTGCGCTTCAGTTGGTCCTATTCCCTCTTAAATTCGCTTCAAAATCGCCTTCTGTTGTTTTCTGTCTTTAGAAACTGTCTCATTGCTTATATGATGTGGGATTCCCCTCTGTATGCTGTAAATACGATTGGTTAATGAAGAAAGAACTGCTTTGAGCCTATGGCAGGGCAGAGCAGAACTAAGCAGGGAAAGCTAGGCTGTATGCTGGGAGAAAGAGGACAGAGTCAGAGAGAAGCCATGTAGCCCTGTCAGAGATGGACACTGGAACTTTAGCCAGTAAGCCACAGCCACGTGGCAATACACAGGTTAATAGAAATGGGTTAAATTAATATGCAAGAGATAGCCAATAAGGAGCTAGACCTAAAAAACAAAAAGAAAAAAAAAAGAAGCTAGAGCTAATGGGCCAAGCAGTGATTTAAATAATACAGTTTCTGTGTGATTATTTCGGGGCTAAGTGGCTGGGAACTAACTAGTGGCCTCCTCCAACACTTATATGTATGGCTCACCCTACAAGGGGCAAGGATTTTTTTTTTAAAATTGAGTAGAGAGTACCTGGTGAACTAGTCTGCAGCCATCACTGGAAAAAGGATGGTGGGGTACCTAACACCCCTCTCCATCCCATGGAGTCTCTGGGAGGCTCTTTCTAGCCCTTCTCATTGGCCTTATCTATTGTCACTTCCTTGGGGAGATCAGAGTAAACCTCCAGATGACTTTCTTTGTGTGTGTGTGTGTGTGTGTGTGTGTGTGTGTGTGCGCGTGCATGCACGTGCATGCACCTGAGTACACACTCACACGTGTATGTTATGTATGTGAAGGCCAGAGTTGACATTGTCTTCTTTAATTCCTTTCTCCCTTATTATTGTTTGTAGTCTTTGTTTGTGTCCATGAACATACATACAGAGACCAGAGAAAGATGTTAAGTGACTGAAGGGTCACTCTTTGCCTTATTCCATTAAGACAGAGTCTCCCGAGCTGGGCAGTGGTGGTACACACTTTAATCCCAGCACTTGGGAGGCAGAGGCAGGTGGATCTCTGTGAGTTCAAGACCAACCTGGTCTACAAGAGCTAGTTCCAGGACAGGTTCAAAAAAAAAAAGACAGAGTCTCCGGATGAACTGGCCAGCAAGTTTTGTCTCTGCCCTTCCCTAGTGCTGGGGGTTCACACAGCTATCATGCCTTTATTTATTTGTTTGCTGTAGATTTGAAGTCAGTCCTCATGCTCTTGGCTTTATATCCCTCTTTGTCCTGCTGGCCCTGTGATCAGAGAACATCTTTGCCTCCTCTCTCTTGCTCCTCTGAAGGGAATGACATTCATTCTCCGTGACCTTGCACCACGTGAAACAGGCAGCTCTGTGGATAAAATTTCCTTCTCCTGACTTTGAATATACATTTCCTTGAATCTGCAGCAGGAGGCAGCTGCCAGGAAGGAACTTGTCAATAGATTTGCCTTTGAGTCCAGACAGGAGAGGACACATGCCACACATTTGCACCTTGCCCCACAGCATCCCAAATTCTCACTGCTCCATCCTTGGGTCAATATTGAATTTGGGGGACATTTTTGACATATTCCTCCAGCCATTCCCAATATTACAACACATTATCTACTCATGCATAGACTGCCTACCCAGGATTCATGCTTCTTCCTGCCACCCCCAAACCTCCTTTCCGGGGTTCTCCCCTTCTCAAAGCAGCTGTTGGGCTGAGAGAAAGCAGATTCCCTCCTGCCCACCCACCCACAAATTGCTTCACCATGGGAGTAGGTTATACAACTCAAACTAAGGGACACATTCTATTTTCTTGCCCTTGTCCTTGGTTCAAGGGTAAGCATTATACAGAGCTAGCAGGAATGTCTTTCCCTCTCTCCTCTCCCTGTCTATGAATGTGGGAGCATGGTGACTTAGAGCCTGGAGTTCAGCTCCAAGCGCCCCTAACTAAGGGATCAGACTCCCCCTTCTGACCGCTGTGAGCATCTGCACACATATGCACATACACATAAACATACACACATACACATAATGGAAATCAAAAGTAAACATTTGAAAACAAAGCATCCTAGCACCTTGTTTTAGTTTTATTTCTGTTACTATGATAGAATAGCCTGATCAAAAAGCAACTTAGGGGAGCAAGGGCTTATTTTAGCTTCTAATTCCAGGTTATGGAATAGCAGGTGAGTTAATGCAGCTAGTCACAGCCAGTGAAGAGCAGAAGGAAATGAATGTGTGTGTGTGCTTTGTACTCATTTAGCTTTCTCTACTATTACACAGTCCAGGGCCCCAAACCAGGGAATGGTGCCGCCCACAGTGGGCTCACCCTCTCTTACAGATAGTCAAGGCAATCCCCCATAGACATATCCCCAGGCCAGCCTGAGCCTAGTCAAATCCTCACTGTGACTTTCTTCCCAGGCAATGCTACATTGCGTCAAGATGACCATTACACAGCTAACCTTCACACACCCCAAAGCTCTCACTCCAGAACTTTCCTGCTTTGTTCTTCTGTTCTGACTCCATTTGTTAATGTAGAGGGTTGTGTTTATTACATCAGCAGCCAAAATGATATGGGGCCATTTCCCTATTTAATCCTCACAATAACTCATTGAAGTAAATTCTCTTATCCTTATTTTTGAGTCTGAAGAAACCAAAGAACAGAGAGGTTAGTAACTCACCGGTAGCCACACAGGTGGAAGACATGGATGCTGCATTAGAAGCCCAGGAACCTGATTTCTGGGCATGAGTACCAGTGCCTTAACAGTGGTAACACCACTTAAAGAGAGCGCCTCTCCCTCCTCAGCAACTGTCTACTGCTGCTAGGTGGGGGTTGGGGCTTGTGAGCTCCATCCCTCTTCAAGACAGAATGTCAACAGGCCCAATTTTCTTTCTTTCTTTCTTTCTTTCTTTCTTTTTTTTTTTTTTTTTTTTTGGTTTTTCGAGATAGGGTTTCTCTGTGGCTTTGGAGCCTGTCCTGGAACTAGCTCTTATAGACCAGGCTGGTCTCGAACTCACAGAGATCCGCCTGCCTCTGCCTCCTGAGTGCTGGGATTTAAGGCATGCGCCACCACCACCCGGTCCAGGCCCAATTTTCTAAAGGTGGGGTTAAGGCAACATCTCACTGTGTAGACAAGGCAGTCCTTACTCTTACAATCCTCCTGCCTCCGCCTCCTCAGTGCTGGGATCACAGGCATGTTCCATCATGCCTGACTCTGTGCACACAATCTTTACCCTTACTTGACTTCTCAATATTCTCATTCTGTATTTCTTGTTGGAATTACCTTTGTGTTGGTCCTCGGCAGAGCTCAGTGGGATCAAGATGCACTTGGTGTCCAAAGAGTTGTATCAGTTACTTTTCTCATTGCCCAGGAGTAGCAATTTAAGGAAGGAAGGGCTTGTTGATTTTTGTTTTTCGTTGGTAAGCACACATGTACATATGTGTGTGGGGGCCAAAAACTGGTGTCCAGTATCTTCTATGATCACTCTCCATCTAGTGTATCAGGCCAGGTCTCCCACTGGTAACCAGAACCTGCCAAATAAGCTAGCCAGTGTGCTGGGAGGTAGAGCACAGCTGCCCATGTATGCATCTCATGTGTTGAGGCCACCTGGAATGACATGGGTTCCTGAGGATCCAAACGCAGGTCACCGTGCTTGTGCGGCAAGTGCTTTACCTGCTGGGTCATCTCTCCAGACCCCAGGGTATCATTCTGACTCATGATTTTGGAAGGAGTACAGAGCTTTGGTTTAGCATGTTATGGCGGTATGAGTTTGAGATGGCTGACTATGTTGAATCTGCAGGCAGGATGGCAAGAGGTAAATGCTGGCATTCAGCTTCGCTTTCGAAAAACCTCTGCCTACAGCATGGTGTCGCCAATATTGAGAGGCTTTTCCCTTCTTGGTTAAACCTCTGGAAATGCCCTCATAAACATTCCCAAATGTTGTAGAATATTAGTTTAAGATGTGTTACATTAATTTGGCTATGGGACATTTGTTTAATTACATAAGCTATGTTGGCATTCTTTATGTTGCATTTGTTTGACTCTGATGCTGTGTTATTTTGCTGGCCTGAATCGCCTGATTGGCCTAATAAAGAGCTGAACGGCCAATAGCAAGGCAGGAGAGGGATAAGCAGGGCTGCCAGGCAGAGAGAATAAGTAGGAGGAGAAAAGAGAAGAAGGAAGGAGCAAGAAGAGTAGGAGAGGAGGCTGCTAGGGGCCAGTCACACAACCAGCAATGGAGTAAGAAGGAAAGAAAGAGGTATAAAGAAAGGTAAAAAGCCCAGAGACAAAAGGTAGACAAGATGATTTAAGTTATGAAAAACTTACTAGAAACAAGCCAAGCTAGGGCCAGGTATTCATAAGTGAAATTGCCGTAGCGAGAACGGATCACAAAGCACACAACGAAACCCACTTTTAGAGTTTATTAAGAGAGAGAAAGACACAAGTACAGGCCTGAGAAAGAGAGGCGGGTAAGGAGAGAGGGAGAGAGAGAGAAAGAGATGAGGGGAGAAAGGGAGGCAGTAGATACCTCTTCAGAAGAGGGACGTGAAAGAGAGAGGTTAGAGCAGGCATGTCCAGCTTTTAACGGTTGCCTAGCACATGTGCATAGGGGCTTAAATGGCATGCATAGATCACATGACCATGCTGTATGTAGGGCTTGAGGGCCCCAAGTGGCTATGTAAATTGCCTGAGAACTTGATGGCACATGCATAGTCCTGGAACCCGGAAGTGCCAGCGTTTGGGGTGGCTAGACATTTTGCCAAAGCTCTGGGTAATTGAAACCATAACAATAAGAAGAATAAGTCTTTGTGTATTTATTTGGGAGCTGGGTGGCAGGCCCTCAAAGAATAAAAAGTGAAAAAAAGAACCGAAACCAACAGCTTTAGGGAGGCAGAGGCAGGAGGATCTCTGTGAGTTCGATGACAGCCTGGTCTACAGAGTGAGTTTCAGGACAGCCAGGGCTGTTACACAGAGAAACCCTATCTCAAAAACCCAAACCAAACAAAACAAAACAAAACTGAACAAACAGAAAACCAGCTACACCCAGAGGTTTGTCTCCTAGGTGATTCTAAATGCAGTCAAGTTGACAGAGAAGATTAACTATTAGGTGTTGGGTCACATGATTGAGCATGAACTAAAAACCATTACTCATTTCTTCTCCACGGGTCTGAGATGCTGTGCCTTCTCCTTCCCCAGCCTCATTCTGAGGGGAGATATCACAGCTGATAGTGACAAGGGTGATGCTGGATTTTGGCTTGAATACAAATTATCTCCATAGGTTCATGTTTTGAATGCTTGGAACCCAACTGGGGAGCTGTTTCTATCCCTCATCCCCTCCTTGTCTCACTTTCTGCTTCCTGCCAACCACTGCCAAGTGAGGTACATCCTCTGCCACACAATCCCACCACCATGGTATTCTGCACAAGTGCACGGGCCCAAGTAACCATATACTGAACCCTCTGAAACCGTGAGCTCGAACAAATCCTCCCTTGCTTAAGTTGTCTTCAGCAGGTCACACGTGCACTTAGGTATTCAAGACAAGGAGAACTGCACAGTTAAAGAGCAGTCCAAAGTGAGACTCATAATAGAGATTCTGTCCTCACTATTGCCAGGCGGTGGTGGCACATGCCTTTAATCCCAGCACTTGGGAGGCAGAGGCAGGCGGATCTCTGTGAGTTCGAGGCTAGCCTGGTCTACAAGAGCTAGTTCCAGGACAGGTTCCAAAGCTACAGAGAAACCCTGTCTCGAAAAACCAAGAAAAAAAAAAGGAACCTCACCATCAAGGTGCTTAGGAGCCTCAGTGGAGGTCCCGAACACACTGCACCAATTATAGAAACAAAGCTGGTGGGAGTGCAAGCTGGTACAGCTGCTTTGGATATCAGTGTGGCGATTTCTCAGAAAATTAGGAAAAAACCTTCCTCAATACCCAGAAATACCACTTTTGGGTATAGAAAGGATGCTCAATCTTACCACAAGGACATGTGCTCAACTATGTTCATAGCAGCTTTGTTTGTCATAGCCAGAACCTGGAAACAACCTAAATGCCCCTCGACCGCAGAATGGATAAGGAAAATGTGGTACATTTACACAATGGAGTACTACACAACAGAAAAAATAATGATGTCTTGAAAGTTGCAGGAAAATGGATGGATATAGAAAACATCATATTGAGTGAGGTAACCCAGACACAGAAAGACAAATATCATATGTACTCACTCATAAGTGGATTTTAGACATGAAGCAAAGAAAACCAGCCTACAAATCACAATCGCAGAGAACCTAGACAACAATGAGGTCCCTAAGAGAGACATACATGGATCTAATCTACATAGGAAATAGAAAAAGAAAAGATCTCCTGAGTAAATTGGGAGCATGGGGACCATGGGAAAGGGTTGAAGAGGAGGGGAGAGGCAGGGAGGGGAGCAGAGAAAAATGTATAGCTCAATAAAATCAATTTTAAGAAAGAAATTTTAAAATAAAAAAAGAAACAAAGGAAAGTGTAAATTCCAATGGGTGCCTTGGACGCCCACAGGCTGTGATACAAACCAGCTAAGGGCAACACACTGTGGCACCACCTACTGGCCAGAGTTATTTTTGTTCTGATATTTGTGTGTGTGTGTTTGTGTGTGCGCACGGGCACTTAGGTCAGAGAATAGCTTGTGGGAGTCAATTCTCTCCTACCATTATGTGGGTTCTGAGGAAGAAACTCAGGTTGTTAGGGCAGCCAGCACCCTTACCCTCTGAGCCACCTGGCAGGCCCTGTTTGACTGTTTTCAGTATAGCCTTCAATCAGGTACAGCTCGGCCCCTCCCCATTCACCCAGCGCTACTGACATCATGACAAACCAAAACAAGCCAGCAAGGCACTTCTGTCACATTCCTCCCCCCACCCATCTGTCTTTCCGTGGAAAAATTCCCTGTGACCAATATATGTTTCCTGCATGAACAGCAATGGGATCTCTATGTCTGTGTGTGCATGCTTGTGAGCATGTGTGTAGAGGCCAGAGGTGAACCTCTGGTGTCGTTCCTCAGGAGACACCCATTTTGTCTTTATGTTTTAAAATTCTTTGGCCAAGTGATGGTGGTTCATGCCTTTAATCCCAGCACATGGGAGGCAGAGGCAGAGACAGGCGGATCTCTGTGAGTTTGAGACCAGCCTGGTCTGCAAAGTGAGCTCCAGGACAGGTTCCAAAGCTACACAGAGAAACCCTGTCTCAAAATAACGAAAAACATTCTTTATGTGTATATGTGTTGTCCATGCACGTGTGTAATGGGGTGCATTCACCCCTGTGTGTATAGAGATTAGAGGAGGATCCCCATGTCATTCTCCACCCCTTTCCAAGTATTTCTCTAAAGCAGCGTCTCTTGTTGAAACTGGAGCTCTTGTTTTTTCAGCTAGGGTGACAACCAGCAAGCCCCTGGATCCTCCTGTCTCCAACACCTCAGCGCTGGGGTTGAAAGCCCAAAGGCTTGGTACAGGAATACTGGAAGATAAACTCTGGTCCTCAGGGTTGCAGACCAAGCTCTTACCCCTTGAACCATCATACCAGCCCCCACTCTTCTTTTTAAAGAGTTTTCCACTGGGACATGGAGCTCACCCATCAGCCTAGACGCGCTGGTCAGCCAGCCCCTTTGATCTTCCTGGTTCTGGCCTGCCAGGACTGGGATTACAAGATCATAACACCATGTCTGACTCCCATCCATCCCCCAGAAACCAGGTCTCTCTATATAGCCCTGGCTGTCCTGGAACTCAGAGAGATCCACCTGCTTCTGTGTGCTAGGATTAAAGGCGTGCGCCATTATGCTGGCTATGTTTGATTTTTTTAAGGGTGTGTGTGTATTGTGGCAGGTATTTGCCATCTAAGCTGTGTCCGCCAGCCCAGCTAGGAAGTCTGTACCCCATTTCTGTATCACCTCAGACATTCCTCCTAGGGAAAAGTGATCATGGTGTAAAAGGTGGCTGATCCTGTCAACTGATCTCATGACAGGTTAAAAACAAACCCAACTTGATATCACAGGTCCAGTTTCAGGGGTTGACAGGAAGGTCTAAGAATAATTCTGAGAAGAAGTCTTCATTCCATGCACCAAAGGCAACTCAGTACTTTCTAGAAGACTAAAGTAAAATGCTTGGATTTAGGCCTCAGTGTTTTTTTCTATGCTCTTATAAAACAGACGCCAGTGTTTGTGATGGGAGGTTTCTAGGGGCACAGAGGAAAATATAGTTCAAATCGCACTTGGTTTTCAAAAGCCAGCAAAGCACTGAGAAATTTATCCAGAACTTGTATTCTAGAGACAGGGTTCTGTTATACATAAGCTGGGTTTCCCTTGACATCTCAACCTCCTGATTGCTGGGGTTACAGGACAGCATCTATGTAGTCCATGGTGGCCTCAAACGCATGATTCTCTTTTTCAGCCTCATGAACCTCCTTCCTCCGTGCCCCCCGCCCTGGGGTCACAGGGCGGCACTATCAAATCTGGCTATAAATATGTTAAAGCTATAGATGTATCATTGAAAAACTGCCTATACCATTACAAAGTAGCCAAGTGGTGGTGGTCCATACTTTTAATCCAAGCACTCTGGAGGCAGACGCAGGCAGATTTCCGTTTGAGGCTAGCCTGGTCTACAGAGTGAATTCTAGGACAGCTAGGACTACCCAGAGAAACCCTGCCTCAACCCACACCCCCGCAAAAAAAAGTTACAAAGTAGGAGAGAATGCAATATCCCACAGTAAAAATATTTTTGTTTGTTTTCCAGACTTGGTCTCATTACATGCTCTAGTTGTCTTAGTACTCACCATGTAGACCAGGCTGGCCTCTAATTTACAGAAATCTGCCTCCCTCTAGAGTGCTGGTATCAAAGGTATACACCATCACTCTTGACTGTTCACAGTAAGAATGTTAAATCCATATGTTGGATTTCATGGAGGTGAAAAACATGTATACCCACTAAACTTACACAATATAAAACTGTCTAGAGATAGGTGTGTCCAACCTGTGGCTCACAGACCAAGGGCAGGGAGAACTTGTCATGTGGCTGAGGATGACTTTAAACTTATACTCTTTCTGCCTTCACCTCCTCAGTACTGGCATTATAGGCATGTACCACCATGCTAGGTTTCATGTGGTCTTTGAGATGGAACCCAGACTCTACCAATTGACCTCCAGTAGCCCTAGTCCCAACTCCAGCAGTTTCTTTTGCTTGACTGCTGTGCTCCCTTGACCTAGAACAGTAGCTGGCACTATTAGCCAATATGTGTTTGTTGAATGAATACATACACACAAATGCAAAATGAGTTCTGGCCAGGCTTGTAATCCCAGCACTCAGGAAGGAGACCCAGTAGGGCTGTAAGCTCAAGGCCGGTGTGACAATGAGAGTTGTCTCCCTATCAAAAAAAGAGAAAGGAGTTTGCAAGACATATACTAAAGAATGGTAATTCCACCGTGGAGTGATTGGGAAGTGTGATTTGAAGGAGATGGTGACCAAAGATTTTGTTTTGAATAATTTGACTCATTTCCATTCCCTTCCCTTCTCTCTGTGTTTAATGAAAGGCAATGAAGCACAAGAAAAATGGATGATTGACCTGGGATTCAAAGTTAGTCTGAACTGAGAAAACCAGAAAGGGATGGGAATAAAGCTCTGAATTCATGTGGGTGAAAAGACAAACACTTGAAATATTTAATTACCAGCTAAGGGTTAACTGTCAGGCTGGAGCCCACTGGAGACCTTGATGAAATCTAGCCTATTATGGGTGCGAGATGGTCTCTGCATGCAACCATTCTTCCAGGTCTTACCACGCCTGCCCGTTCTGTGTTCACAAGTTTGCAAAAGCCTCGGATACAATATATTTAGAAAGGTATGATTTTTTTTCTAAAAGGAAAAAGGAATCAAGAAGCTGGGGTAGACAGCAAAGCAAACAGGAAGAATGAGCTTTGAGGTCAGTGGCTAGAGATCAGACATTTTTCCTCAAAGAGAACCTGTTTTTCAGAGGTGTCAAGAATAGTTCTTAGCGGATCTGCAGGCGTTCAGAGCAAAGCCACATCCACAAGGACCTTCTCAGTGCTATGTTTGGAAGCTGCCTTTCTCACCCCAAGCCTTTCTAACATCAAAACAGCCTTTTCATCCTCAAGGATTCCAGCCAAACACTAGCCACTGCCCCCCAGGAAGGATGCTCAGAGCTGCACATGGAGACAGCAGGAGCGAGGGACATGCACACACCAGAATCTGAACTCACACGGGGACATGTTGTGACTTCTGCAGAGAAAGATGCTGGAACTGGACCAGGTCTCAATAATGTGGCTGACTGAGTAAACAGCCCACCGGTAAGACACAGATCCTCTGCTAGGGTACCTGCCGGTTGTCGGGGCCACTACCAAGCTCCTCCCAGGACACAGAAAGACCCTGCTGCTTTGCACAGCCCAGCGGTTCTCCTGCACCAGATCCAAGACAGTCTTCTTTTATTTATTTTTTTTTCTGGCAACGGTGCTAGAAAATTCCAGTTCCTGTGTTGGGTGTGGTTGTGTATGCCTGTCACCCCATCAAAAAGGAAGGCTGAGACAAGGAGGTGCAAAACCTCAAGGCCATCTTGGTACAGTATGGTGGGACCTTAGTTTTTGTTTGCTCATTTGTTTTTTTTAGGCAAGGTCTAGCTATGTATCCATGGCTGGTCTGGAATTCATTATGTAGACCAGATTGGCCTTAGACTTAAAAAGATCCACCTGCCTCTGTCTCCTGGGTGCCAGGATTAAAGGCCTGCGCCACTATGGCTGGCAGAGACCTTAGGTTTTTTTTTTTTTTTTTTTTTTTTTTTTGAGACAGGGCTTCTCTGTAGCTTTGGAGCCTGTCGTGGAACTCGCTCTATAGGCCAGGCTGGCCTCGAACTCACAGAGATCCGCCTGCCTCTGCCTCCCGAGTGCTGGGATTAAAGGCTTACGCCACCACCACCCGGCGAGGAGACCTTAGTTTTAAATAGAAAAATTTTTAAAGAAAAAGAAAATAGCTTTTCTATGCATGTTCATACAAGAAATCCGAATTAAACTCAGCGGGTAACAACACCCCACCCACAAGAATCAAATAGAAGTCACAAAAACAGGATGGGGGCTTTGTGAAATGAAGGGAGTCGGTAGGAGGGCGAATGAAAGTAGTCTGTGGAATGACCAAGACTCATTGCATACATGTAGGAAAATGTCAAGTAATAATAAAGGTGGGAAGGAAGACAGGAAGGGATCGGAGAGGAAGAGGGAGGGAGACAGACGGACGTTAAAAGAGAAGGGGAAGGGGCAGGAAAAATAAAATCAACGCAGACAGGCGAGGAAAAACAAAACAGAATGTACTAGCGGCACCAGAGTCTAAGCCCCCAAATTCCCAGCCTCAGGCAACTATTTCCGTCGGAAGTTATCCTTATCGCGGGCACTGATGACGCCATGGACGCGCCGGAAAATCCGGGAGCGCTCGGATGGCGCCAGCTGGGAGTGGCTGACAGTTGGCTGGGTTTGGGGTAAGGCAGCTTCGGAAGGCTCTGTGACACCTAGGCTGGGCGGCCGTCCGCACCCCGTGTTTGAACCTCCTGGCTATGTGTGGGATTACAGTCCTCCGAGCCCTCTGCACCCCACTTCTTGTGCTCCCCTCCCAGTCGGCTGTCCGCCTGGTCCTCATTCGGGGCTCCGGGCACAGCTACGATCTCCCAACCTGCTACAGAGCTTCCCTTATCTCCTCTGAGCCTGATGCATCCCGGATCTGGTTATAGGATGGCCTCCATTCACCACTACCCCTCCCCGGTCCCACCACGGCGGTAGTTTCTGTGAGCTCAAGTATGCAAAGGTCTTGAATATAATGTATTCGGAAAGCATCCAGCAAGGGAAAACTTTCCGGGACCTCATGTAGGCAATCTCGCCGGGGAGGGCGCCTCAGAAAGACCCATGGTGATAGTGACAGCTATAGGGACGGTAGATCCAAAACAACTGGACTTTAACTTTTCGTCCCAGTTCAGCAGCGGCGCAGTAGCCTCTACTTCCAAACGCCTTTCGCAGTGCATTTCCCCACTGACAATCAATACTGTGTAAGCGTTGCACTTGGTTGTCTCCGCAGCTACTTCTGGAACAACCATGTTGCCATCTTTCCGCGTTCCAGACGCACAGCGCTATCCAAGCAGAGGTGTTATCTGAATTCTCCGTGGATGTGGCCGAGAGGAATGAATGCTGGAGGTGCTGCTGGAACAGTGTCTGACCGAGAGAAATATGTAGGCGGGAGATCTTCTGTTACCTTGTGAGAATGGCCTGTTTTGTTCCCTCTTTTGTTAATAGTTTCTGGCTTGATTATCTGAGTTGGAATGCTGACCCAGAATCCTGCCTGGTAAAGCCAATGCCACTATTTTGAGTTTCTAACACAGGTCTTTGTATTTTGTCTCTTGTGGTGATCCGTGACAGTGTGGCCACTGACCTGATTAATAGGACATGGTGCCTGATTCTGGGTGTGGGACCCTGATTACTTTTAGAAATTGCTCATTCTGATACGGTCCGCAGGTTCTTTGGTGGGGGAACTTTATCAGTGCCTATGTGAATATTTAAGGAAGGAAAAGATTTTGTTGATGGGTGCATCTCTGTAACCCCAATAATCTGAAAGCTGATGCAGCAGAATTCTGAGTTCCAAGATAGCCGGAGGTACATAGTGAGACCCTGTCTCAAAAAAAAAAAAAAACAAAAAACAAAAAACAAAAACAAATGAGGGGTTGGGAAGTGGTTCTGTTCATAAGGCCTTGTCATCTTGAGGACTCAAACTTGATGACCAGACCTTATGTTAAAACAAAATGTTGAGGGGCTGGGAGAGAGCTCAGTGGGTAAGAGTGCTTACTTTGCAAGCATCAGGTCCCGACATCTTCCTCATGCCTGCAAACACGCACCTGCAAGTACCCACTCCCAACAACAGATTCTAAAGTAAGTAGTAAAACAAAAGGGACCCTCTCATCTTATTTTAAAAAAAGAAAGAAAGAAGAATGTGATGGGCAACAGAGGTCTGTCATCTCAGCCCAGGGGAGGAGGTGCAGTGGGGTCTGTCGGACCTGCTGGCCAGCCTGTCCAGCTGAATCTGAGAGCTACAGGTTCTGAGAGGGCACATGCCTCAAAAAAATGTGGAAATGGGCTGGGGTGGTAGCTTAATGATAGATTGCTTGCCCAGCATTCTATTCTCAAGTTCGACAGGAAAGGAAGAAACCTATTGACTTGACGTTGCCTTGACCAATACTTTGGGATAGAGCGCTAGCTTAGTGAGTGAAGTACTTGTCTTGCAAGTGTGAAGGGCAGAGTTCACATCCCCAGGACTTATGTAAAAGCCTGATGTAGTAGTATGTGTCTATGTAATTCCAGTTTTCCCACTGTGCGCACAGGGGGAGGGGCATCAGAAACACACAGGCCAGCTGGCCTGACGTACCCCACAGTGAGCAGACAGCAAGGTGGAGGAGGACCAACACCAGAGGTTGTCTTCTGACAGCCATGTACATGCTATGGCTTCATCCATCCACACTCAGACAAATGCCCATACACAAATGTTCAAATATTAAAATCTGGGTATGGCCACACATGCCTTAATCCCAGCATTTAGCACACAGAAGCAGGTGAATCTCTGCTGAGGCCAGACTGATCTACATAGTGAGACCCTGTCTCAAACAATAACAAAAAGAAAACTAAGCCCCAGGACTACTGAGATGTTTCAGTGGGTAAGGGCACCTGCTGCCAAGCCTGATGAACTGGAGTTTAATTCCCAGGACTCACATGGTGGATGGAGAGAAATAACTCCTGAAAGTTGTCTTTTTTTTTTTCTAGACAGGGTTTCTCTGTAGCTTTGGAGCCTATCCTGGAACTAGCTCTTGTAGACCAGGCTGGCCTCGAACTCACAGAGATCCGCCTGCCTCTGCCTCCCGAGTGCTGGGATTAAAGGCGTGTGCCACCACCGCCCTGCCGAAAGTTGTCCTTTGCATGCTTGCACGTGCGTGCACACACACACACACACACACACGCACACACACACACTGTGGCACTCACATACACAGAGACTAATAAATAAAATGTAATTTAAAATAAAATGGAACATAATTGAGGAAGATATATCAACCTCTGACTTGAGCACACATAAACATGTCTATGTACACCTGTAGATACATGTGCGCACACAAACAAGTACACACAGCCCACAGACAAGCTAATAAAAGGGACTTGTTGCCCTGAAGGCAGACCACAGTGTTCATCTTGAGGCTGGGCCAATCAGGGTGTGGATCTCGAACACAGGCGTAAACCCACGGCTTGGGATACATGCCGGGATAACTCCCGCAACTGCAGCCACTAATGCTGTCTTTCTCTGCAGCCTCCAGCATGGACTTCCTGGTTCTCTTCTTGTTCTATCTGGCCTTCCTGTTGATTGGCGTTGTCATGATCTGCATCTTCACAAAGAGCCAGCGTTTGAAAGGCCTGGTCCTGGAAGGAGCACAGGTAGCAATCCTTGGATACTGCTGACGTTTGAATGCCATACTGCAGGCATAGTCGGAAGCGCTCTCTGTGCCTGGTCTTGGGAGTCTTGCCTTCAGTCCCAGCTCTTGGGAAGCTGATGCAGGAGGACTGAGAATTCAAGGCCAGCTGGGGCTACGCAGAATGATCCTGTGGCCAAACAAACAAAAAGTCATTTTGTTATTTTGCTTTGAGAGAGGTCTAATTTTCAAGGTTGACTGGGAGGAGGGGAACATATGAACAGAATGTGGAGCGTCTGACCACCCACTGTCATTTGACATCACACCCTCTGTCTTCCTTCGGGGACAAAAGCAAAATGGGGGCGAGTGGCCGTGAGGAGAGCTTGACTTGGGAGGACTCTGGGGATCTGGAGGTGGGGAACACGGAGTGGAACCCAGAGTAAGGAAAAGGCAGCTTTCACACCAGCCTCTGCCCACTCCCTTTTCTTCAAAGACTCTGGCATATACATTCTTTGCAGTCGAAGTAGAAATGGAGAAGTTGTCTACACCTCCTAAATCCTCACACTTAGGAAGCTGAGGCAGGAGGATCACAAATTCCAGGCTAGCTTAGGTGACATGATGAGACTGTTTCAAAAATAGAGGGGGAGCTGAGGAGATGGCTGAGTGCTTGCCATGCAGCTGTAACGACTGGAGTTCTGAGCTCCAGAACGCACAATAATGCTGGCTGGGATGGTGGCCAGCCTGTAATTTCAGTACTTGGAGGCAATAACAGGAGAGGCACAGGGCAAACTGGCTGGCTAGACCAGCCAAATAGGTGAGCTCTGAGAGGCCCTGTGCCAATATGTAAGGTGGAGAGCAACCAAGGAAGCTACCTGACACCAACCTCTGACCACATACATGTGCACAGACACACACTGCACATGAGTGCCCCATAACAACGTGAGCAAGGAAAGGTCTAGAAACAAGTCCTCTTTATTCTCTTGGATTGCTTCTCTGCCACATGAAGGATCAGTGGCTAGAATCACCACCATTGGTAGCTGCCTGTGGAAAATCTCACCTGTGCGGGAGTAAGGGGAATGAGGAGTGAGGCTGACCCTTCTGTGATTTCAGGTGTGCTCCTGCGTAATCCCACGATGCCTTCAGATGGCCGGGCAGAGGCTTCTTCATCAGCTCTTCCACACACGGTATTTGTGGCTTGGGGTTTAAACATGGCCATATTCAGTCTAGATGACTGAGTGTTGTCATTCCATAGCTTCTGGAAGTGTCCTGTGATTTTCAGCATAGAAAGGGGAAGGATCCTGGAAGTTTCCAGAGTGCTGGGTTTGGGACCTCTCCTTACAGATCATTTACCATTTGTCTCCAAGCTTTGAAGATGCCTGCTTTTATTTTTTCATTTATTGACCGATTATAGTGCTGGGGACTGAGCTGAGGATACTGTGCATGTCTCTCAGGCTTTTTCTTCCTCACCACTGAACCACATCCCCAGACCAACATGGCCACTTAGTTTCGTTTCTGTTGAGACAGGGTCTCATCCTGTAGCCCAGGCTGGCTTGGAGCTGACTGCATAGACCAGACAGACCCGTGGCGGTCCTCTAGCCTCAGCCTCCCCCGTGTTGAGATAGCAGTCACAAGCCACCGTGCCTGCTGCCATCATGCCTGCTTTCAAGTAAAGATGCTTAAAAATGTCTGTAAAATGTATGCAAGATGTGTTTCTGTTTTTCATTAAGATATATTTGTGTGTGTGTGCCTGAGTGTGTGTGCATCACATGGGTGGAGGAGCTGGTGGAGGCCAGAAGACGTCACTGGATCCCCTGGAACTGGAGTGACGGACGGTCGGGAGCCACTGTGTGGGTGCTGGGAACTGCACTCAGTCCACCACAGGAGCAGGGAATGTTCTCAATCACAAACCCATCTTCTCAGCCCCAATCACTACTGCTGCTGCTATTATTCTAGTCAGGGTCTCACTAGCTTTGGCCAACATGGAACTTTTTATGTAGAACTCATAGAGATCTGCTTGCCTTTGCCTCCTGAGTGATGCAGTTAAAGGTTTGCACCTCCATGCTTAGCTTTTATTTTGGTTATGAGCCAGAGCTTTACTATGCAGCCCTGGCTAGCCTGGTACTTGCTGTGTAGCCTAGGCTGGCCTCAAACTCAAGGCAAACCTGGCTCATCCTCGAGGTGCTGGGATGACAGGCTTGTGTGCTACACTGGGCCCTTATTTAACCCTTATAGGAAGCGGCTGGCCTAGGTCATGCTCCTTAGGCTCATGTGATGTCGTCTGGGCGTGGCCTGTGCATAAGCCACCTGTGCTTCCTTCCAGCAACCCCGCCTTCATTGTCCTGCACCTGCTCTTGCAAGGGCTGGTCTATGCTGAGTACACCTTCGAAATATTTGGTTACTGCCAGGACCTGGAGTTCTATCTGCCTTACCTTCTCCTGCCCTATCTGCTGCTGGGTGTGAACCTGCTGTTCTTCACCCTGACTTGTTCAGCCAATCCAGGTAAGTCAGGTGTCAGGCTAGTCACAGCTCAGGCCTTGTGTTGCTGTGTCACAGGTGATGCTGTCCCTAGAAGATGGCAGAAGACCCCCCTTCTGATGTTTGCACCATCTTTCAGTTTTAAGTGTTTCCTATTTTATTTTTGGTCTTTGACTCATGGGCTATTTAACTAGTGTGAAATCTTCCAATATCCATTGTTTATTCTGAGACAGGAATTTGCTCTCTGTCTCAGGCTGACCTTGAACTCAGGAGCTTCCTACTTCTTCCAAATGCTGGGATCACAGCCGTTTGTCACTACACTGGTTTCAATATACATTGTAGTTCTTAAATTTTTCATTTAATTGCATATGTCTACTTGGAGCCATGGTCAGTAAATAAAAAATTATTTTTTAAATTAATTAATTTGGTTTTTCAAGGGTTTCTCTATGTAACAACCCTGGCTGTCCTGGAACTCACTTTGTAAATCGGTCTGACTTTGAACTCACAGAGCTCCGCCTGCCTTTGCCTCCCGAGTGCTGGGATTAAAGGTGTGCGCCACCACTGCCTGGCGGGGTTCCACTTCTATAAGTGCATTCGAGAAGAATTGGGAGTGACTGTTTAAAAAGTGTTTTCCATAGATGATGATAGTATTCCAGCGTTGATTGTGGTGATGGTCACATGACCCTGGCGCCCTGTTGACCACGGAACTGAGTATGCTTAAATTGGCTCTCATCTATAATCTGAGCACTTGGGAGGCTGGAGCAGGAGGACTGTGTCAAGTTCAAAGCCCGTCTGTGCTACAGTATGAAAAGTGACTCAAGAAGCCATATAAAGGACTGAGATGGCTCAGTGGGTAAAGGCACATGTGGAACAAGCCTGGCAATGAATTTGATCCCTAGGACCTACGTCCTGTTGGAGGAGAGACCTGGCTCCATACCATTGTTCTCTGGCCTTCACGTGTGCTGTAGCCCACACACCTCCACACACATTAGTCATTCAAACACATGCTACTACATAAATAAAACAAAGAAGTGAGTTGGGTTCCTGAGTTATGTCTCAACAAGCCAGTTACTCAAAGTGAATTAGGGGCTGGATGGTTGCTGTGCTGGTGAGGTGCTTGCTATGCAAGCATAAGGGCCCTAGTTCAATCTCCAGAACATGCAAAAAAAGCCAAGAGCTGGGTGCAGTGGTTCTAACCTGGACTCCCAGGGCTGGGAGGCAGAGGCAGAAGGAACCCTGGAGCTCTGTGGCCAGCTAGCCTGGCGTAATTGCTGAGCTCCAAGTGAGTGAGAGTCTGTCTCCAAAAAAAAAAGTTGGCTGACTGATACCTAGGAAGCAACATCGGAAGCTGGCTTCCAGCTTCCACACACATGTGCATCTGCATACATGAACACCACAGAAAATAAAGTGAATTTCTTAAAATAGTAAACATTGTGGTTTTAGCTGCATTGTGCTGGTTTGGGTATTGTAGGCTTGGTCAACTATATTGCTTAAAACTGACCTCCCTTCCCTTCTCAGGAACCATCAATAAAACAAATGAATCATTGCTTCTGCAAGTCTATGAGTTCGACGATGTGATGTTTCCAGAGAACTCAAGGTGCTCCACTTGTGACTTACGGAAACCAGCCCGGTCCAAGCACTGCAGTAAGTGTGGCAGGCGGGGCTCTGCAGTCCGTCCCCCCGCCCCCCCCCCCCGGCACATACCCGCCAGCCCACAAGGGAATGCTGCAGAGGAGGCACACACCCAGCTCCATGTGGGCATTCTCCAAGGTTTCCAACAGCCAAACCCAGGACTAAAACGTGCTCCTTCACACAGCCACACTGACCTGGCAATTGGTGGAACAGTGGACTGGATGGGGGCGGAGGCTGTAGAACGCACACCCCACAGTCACTCTGTCCACAATAAGTTCCAGACTCACTCTTGTGCCACGTTGGTGTCCGCATTGAACTCAAGAGTTTTGCATGAGTCAAAACCCACTAATTTTTTTTTGTTGTTGTTGTTTTTCGAGACAGGGTTTCTCTGTAGCTTTGGAGCCTGTCCTGGATCTAGCTCACATAGACTAGGATGGCCTTGAACTCACAGAGATCCACCTGCCTCTGCCTCCCGAGTGCTGGGATTAAAGGTGTGCGCCACCATTGCCCAGCTGCAAAACCCACTAAATTTGTTAATGTCAAGAAACTTTTTACTGATTTTTCTTGTCCCTACTTGGTGCTCAGAGACTACAGTAGATGCACACTGCAGTTCTTTCTTAAATATGTGTGTGTGTGCCCACGTTCCAGTATGTGTGGCAGATGTGTGGCCTGTGAGTGGGGGGGCTAGAGGTTGGTGCCAGGGGTCTTCTTCATCATATATATTGGCAGTTGGTCTTTTACTTGAATCCACCCACTGATTTGTTCAAGCAGTCTAGATAGCTTGCTAGCTCAGAGAATGCTGTGGCCTTCTGCCTGTGAGGCTGCAGCCTGCCTGGCATCTTGTCTGTGGTTGGGATCTGAACCTGTGTCATGCATGCCTAGCAAGCACTCACATCCTGAGCCATCTCCCAGCATCATAAGCTGCCGCTTCCAGACCGTCAGTGGTCAGTCTGTGAGCGGCAGTCAGTGTGCCTGCTCTTACTGTCTCAAGGACACAGCTAGCTGTGCCACCTCCTTTCTTTGCAGGGGTGTGTGACAGGTGTGTGCACCGTTTTGATCATCACTGCGTCTGGGTGAACAACTGCATTGGAGCCTGGAACACCAGGTACTTCCTCATCTACCTCTTGACACTGACGGCATCGGCTGCCACCATAGCCATTCTGAGTGCTGCCTTTCTGGTCCGACTAGTGGCAGCATCGGATCTGTACCAGGAAGCTTACATTGATGACCTTGGGCATTTCCAGTCTGTAGACACAGTCTTTCTTATTCAGGTAATTCTGCATTGGGTCCCAGGAAAAAAACCATAAAGCTACTCTTTTAAAAAATACATTATTTTATTAATTCTTTGAGGATTTCCTAAACACATACAGTGTATTCTGCCCCTCCCAACTTTGTGTCCTTTTTTTCTTTTCTTAAACCCATGAGGTCTCATAATGGTGGGGTCATTCACTGGATCATGGTCAACCTCCTAGGAGCCAGACTCTTAAAAGAAACTGACCACCTCTTCCCCAGAAGCCATAAACCATTTACAGCTGCTCAGTTAGGGGTGGGGGCTATACTGGAATGTTGCCTGGCTTGATTTTGTGCAGACAATGACACTTGCCATGAGATCATGATCCTATCTTGTCCAGAAGACAATGTCTGACTCTGATCCTCCCTGTCCTCTGGCTCTTACACTCTTTCTGACCTCCATTCTGTGGTGGTCCCTGGGCCTTGGGGTGTGTGTGTATGTGTGTAAGAGAGGAGAGAGAAAGAGAAATAAATGCTCTGTCCTGTTTATGGCTGAACTCTCCAGACTCTTATTCTCAGCACTTTGACCAGCGTCTGCACTAGCCACTGTCCACTGTGCAAAGAATTTCTCTGACAAGGTGTGAGATCTGCACCAACCTATGGGTAGAAAAATATGAACTCAGATGTGTGTATGTGTGTGCGTTCTCCTGAGACAGACACAGAGATATAGAGAGGAGAGAAAGAGGGTTTTGAACCCAGGGCCTCATGAATGCTAGAGCATTGCTGTACCTCTGAGCATTATGTACTGCCTGGTAGGTAAGGTTTGACGCATGTGCTGAACTGAGGTGGTGGCTCTGCGCCATTGCATAGGGTCATAGCTGGTGCTTGCAGGTGTCATAGTCTATTTGCTAACATGCATGTTTTTCTACCCCCAGTATCTGTTCCTGGCTTTCCCAAGGATCATCTTCCTGCTGGGCTTTGTCATGGTACTGAGCTTGCTCCTGGCCGGCTACCTATGCTTCCTTCTGTACCTGGCTGCCACTAACCAAACCACAAATGAGTGGTGTAGAGGGGACTGGGCCTGGTGCCAGCACTGCCCTCTGGTGGCCCGGTCCACATCAGCTGAGCCTCACATCTACCAGAACATTCACTCCCACGGGTTTTGGAGCAATCTTCACGAGATCTTTCTACCTGCCATCCCCTGTTATGAGAAGAAGAAGAACTAGCTTGGGAGGTGGTCTTTGGAATACAGCGCACATCTGTCTGTACAGACGGCTATTTTCTAAGCATTGTTCGTGCTGGTTTCTGCTGTGAGAGTGTGAATGGGCTTTTGACGGCCAGGCAAAGAAGGGAAGCGAGGCTTGCTGAGCTCCATGCACCTTTTCTGGTCCCATGGCAGACTCCCCGCCTGCTGGTTTCCTGCTAGAACCAATAGCTTCCGAGGACCGAGTGTCAGGAGGGTCAAGAGATGGCTTCTCCAAGGCTGTGGGTGACAAAGAGACCGTTGTCTCTCTCACCTGAACAAGGACCATACAATCTTATTCCTTGATGTATAGCAGGGTCTCGGCAGCTCCGTGTCTCAGGTTTGTTCCCAGCCACACTCTGTGTCCTCCCCCAGGAGCTCTTCATCACCTTAACTAAACCCTCACTGAGGCAACCATAGGCTCTTATTCATTGTTCTGTGAGTGGGCCACATTCAAGACTTTTCTGCTCTGTTCAAAAATTTCCAATATTCACTGCCAGCTAGTTCAATGTGAAGTGTAATTGATTGCCCATAAACTGTATAAAAATCTTAGAGTGAGAGTGGGGGGTGCTGTAGGGTGGGAGGGTTTTTAGGAGCAGGAAGCCTGTGCGTGCATCTTGTATTAAGATTCCCATAGTCCTTCTGGGCTAGGTCAGAGCATAGCAGTCCAGAGGGGCCAGGCCTCAGGAGAGAATCTGGAAACACTGGCTCTGGGAACAGGAGGTGAAAGCAGGGCGTTTTGTGGGGAGGGGTGCTTACCTGCATCCTCGGGCCTGGTAGCCCCCAGGGTTAAGGATATGCCCTTGGGTGGTGGGAAGCAGCAGAAGGCTTGCACACCTGGTGGAGGATTAGAAACATTGCCCAAGTCGGCGGGGCGGGGCGGGGCGGGGCCTCGTGCTAGCCCGTGCGGGCCTCACCGCCAGGGGGCGTCCTCGAGAGCGCGCGGCCGCGGCTTGAGCTTGGCCCCTGCGGGCCGCCGTCGCCGCCCCGGCATTCCGCCGCCGGTTCGGCCGAGCGGCGTCGGCTCCCGCGGCTCTGGACGCTGCTGTCGGACTCAGGGCGCCCTCTGACCCGCGGCGACAGTGACGACGACGATGGCCCCTTGAGTGGGTTGGCGCCAGGTAGCGGCGGGCGGGCGGGAGCCGCGGCCCGGCCCGCGTCGGAGCCCAGGCTAATCGCGCCTCTTTGTCTCCGGGCGGAAGTGGGACGCGCGGCGGGGACGCGGCGGCCGCACCATGAGCGACATCCGCCACTCGCTGCTGCGGCGCGATGCGCTGAGCGCCGCCAAGGAGGTGCTGTACCACCTGGACATCTACTTCAGCAGCCAGCTGCAGAGCGCGCCGCTGCCCATCGTGGACAAGGGCCCCGTGGAACTGCTGGAAGAGTTCGTGTTCCAGGTGCCCAAGGAGCGCGGCGCGCAGCCCAAGGTGCCCGCCCCGTCCGTGCCTTCGCTCGGTGACAAGCGCCCGCCCCGAGGTCTCACCGCCTCCTCCAGTCCCCCGTTCTTGCAGTCCAGCGGCGTTGCTCAGCCGTGTGCCTATTTTGCAGGCGTGTGACAGTCGTCCACCAATGATCCAGGAGGAGACTTTGGAGATTGGATACTTAACATCACTGGAGTCTCAAACCTGGGCCCTCTGGGATGTTGCATAATTAGATGCACGACTTTTTCTTGTGCATGGGGTTAAGCCCCCGGGGCTTAGGCTTCAGAAAGGTGAAAACGTATACCCGGGGGAGGGGTACAGTTTTGTTTTTTTGGTTTTTGTTTTATTTGAGACTTTGCCTCTCTATGTACTATGTCGCTCAGGCCAGCCTAGAACTCAAGATCCTCTAGCCTCAACCTCTTGAGTGCTGGGATTTCAGGCATTCACTCCCCAATCCTTTACTGTGGGAGCTAAGGGGCGGGCGCAGGCCCCATCTCTCACAGCTTCTGTCCCGGATTTGTTTTTTACAGAGACTGAATTCGCTCCAGGAGCTCCAGCTTCTTGAAATCATGTGCAGTTATTTCCAGGAGCAAAGCAAGGACTCTGTGCGGCAGATCATTTTCTCCTCCCTTTTCAGCCCCCAAGGGAACAAAGCCGACGACAGCCGAATGAGCTTGTTGGGAAAGCTGGTCTCCATGGCCGTGGCTGTGTGTAGGATCCCCGTGTTGGAATGTGCGGCCTCCTGGCTCCAGGTACTGTTCTCGAAGTAGTCTTGCTTCCCAGAGACTCCGTAGACAGGATACCAAGCGTTTGGATGTAACTGGATGTCTGGAGAATTCTTTCACACGTGTGATGTCCTCAATCATTGCTGCCTGTGTGCTATACCCAGTCCCGTTTTTATAGAGCATCACGTTAGTTAGTTAGTTTGTGACAAGGACTCGGTATGGAGCCCTGTGCCTGGCTCTGGAATTGTAGCCTTCTTATGCATACAGTAGTAAATGGTTATGATTTGTTTTGTTTTTGAAACAGGGTCTGATTTGAAATGTAAACCAGCTGGCCTCAAACACACAGAGACCCACCTGCCTCTACCTCCCGAGTGCTGGGGATTAAAGGGGTACTGCATCACACCCAGTTTATTACAAATTTTTATCATTTATTGTGCGTGTATGATGTGCGTTTGGTGTAACAGCTCATCTGTGCGGGTCAGCAAGCTTTGTGAAGTCAGTTCACACCTTTCACCTTTCCTAATTTCTGTTGTTGAAGACAGGGTTTCTCTTTGTAGTCCTGGCCGTCCTGGAACTCCTTCTGTAGACCAGGCTGGCCGGGAACTCAGAGATCCGCTGCTTCTGCCTCCCCAGTGCCGGGATTAAAGGCGTGTGCCACCACACCTGGCTTCTTTTCACCTTTAAGTTTTTTAAAATTATTATTTGTTAATTTTAAGATAATTGTTGTGTGTAGGTGTTTTGCTTGTATATATGTCTGTGCTCTACCTGTGTGCTTGGTGCTCGAACCAGGGAAGCTGGAAAGTGGCTTCAGATCCCAGGAACTAGAGTTACAGACATCTGTGAGCCACCATGTGGGTGCTGGGAATCAAACCTAGGTTCTCTGGGAGAGTGGCCAGTGCTCTTAACCACTGAGCTGTCTCTTCAGCCCCCACTCCCTTTACCCTTATTTGGGCTCCAGGGGTTTATCTCATGTTGTCAGGCTTGTGGGGCTGAGTCAACTCACCATCCCTATTTTTTTCTTTTAAAAGGTCTTACTGTATAAACTTGATTGAAATGGAACGCACTATGTAGACCAGGCTGACCCCTAACTCACAGAAAGATCTACCTGCCTCTGCCTCCCCAGATACCACATCTGGCCCAAAATTTATTTATTTATTTTTTTTATTTTGGAGACAGGATTTTTATGTGTAACAGCCCTAGCTGTCCTGGAACTAGTTCTTGTAGCCCAAGTTGACCTTGAACTCCCAGAGATCTGCCAGCCTCTGCTTCCCGAGTGCTGAGGTGCTGAGATGAAAGGTGTGTGCCACCACCATCCAACCCAAATTAGTTTTTTTAATAAGGAAAAATGGCCTCATCTTCAGAATAAATGAAAAATCTGTTTCTTAGACAAAATGATTAGATCTTAAAAATGGCATGCAAAGGGATAGAGGAATGGCTTAGTGGTTAGGACCACAGTCTCTTCTTACTGAGGACCCACATTTAGTTCCTAGCACCCAAGTTAGGCAGCTTGCCACTGCCTAGCCCTCCAGCTCAGGATAGCAGCCCCTCTCTTCTGGCCTCCTTCAGTGCCTGTACTTACATGCATACACTCACAGAAACTGCTGTACACACCGCTAAAAATAAAATCTTGCACTTGGGAGGCAGAGGCAGGTGGATTTCTGTGAGTTCGAGGCTAGCCTGGTCTACAGAGTGAGTTCTAGGACAGCCAGGGCTACACAGAGAAACCCTGTCTTGAAAAATCAAATCAAAAAAGGAAAACAATCTTTTCTTTTGTTTCGTTTTTTTGTTTTTCGAGACAAGGTTTCCCTGTAGCTTTGGAGCCTGTCCTGGAACTAGCTCTTGTAGACCAGGCTGGCCTCGAACTCACAGAGATATGCCTGCCTCTGCCTCCCGAGTCCTGGGATTAAAGGCCACCACCACCTGGCAAAAGAAAAAATCTGAAAAGACAAGGCTAGCTAAAACTCCGGATCTTTTTGCCTTAGGCTTCCTAGCACTGATCTTAAGGCATGGATTACCGTGCCCAGCTGGAACAACATTTCATCACCTGACAGTTCACAGACTTCCAAACCTCAAAGTGGCAATAATAGCTAGCTTTGATTTGTGGTGTCTGGCCTCAGCAACCATCTTACCAAAGTCAGCTATCAAAGACTGGCAGAAGGCTTACGTCAATATTCCAGCCTTGCAGGCTGCACTTTCCCTGTTGGAAGGCCTCGCCTTTGCCCTCTAGTGCAGGAGCAGCCTGGGATAACAGGCAGAGGAGCATGGCCATCCCGGTGGTGCTGTGCTCACATATGTGGGTGGGAGGTGGACTGGTTCCACGGATACCCTCTCCCCACCCCCAGTGCCTCGATCCGTTCAGGTCGGTTCACCGTTTATATCCAGCTGTTACCTGCTAGCTCAGGACTCCTCAGTGATGTGTACTGTCTGCTTCCTTCCAGCGGACGCCCGTGGTCTACTGCGTGAGACTTGCCAGGGCTCTTGTGGATGACTACTGCTGTTTGGTGCCAGGCTCGGTTCAGACGCTGAAGCAGATCTTCAGCGCCAGTCCCCGTTTCTGCTGCCAGTTCATAACGTCCGTGACCGCGCTCTACGACCTGTCGTCGGGTAAGTGTCAAGTTGTTCCTGTCAAGGCACCTCCTAGGGAACACCAGCTTTGTGCATTTATCTTTGAGCTGTGTCAGGGTGGAGCTCAAGGCGCTGTGCATGCTGAAACTACATCCCATGTGCCAGTGGCTACATTGGCTTTTGTTTTGGTTTTGTTATTAGTGTGTGTGTGTGTGTGTGTGTGTGTGTGCGCGCACACACACGTATAATGCATGTGTTTGCCACATGTATGTAGTGCCCACAGAGACCGGCAGAGGAGATCAGATTTCTTGGAGCTGGGTTACAGATTGTCCCTGCATGGGGAACTGAACTCAGGTCCCGAGAGAGTAGTGAGTGCCCTTAACCACTCACCAGCCCCTTGCATTGACTTTCTTAACTGTGAAGTGTACATCCTTACTGTGGGCTTAAGCCTAAAGGTTGGCATCTAGACCTCTTCCATTTGTTTAGTGCTTCCATCTGAGTGGTGGGAATGAGCATAAAAAGCCAAAGCTGGGGGCTGAGACAGCTCCTTTTCCATAGACATATGCCCTGCCTCCCCCAAGATTCATTCTTGATTATTTGCGTGTGTGAGTATGTACAGGTAAGAGTGGGTACCCAAGAAGGCCAGAAGAGGGTGTGTCAAGTTCCTTGAAGCTAAAGTCACAGGTAGCTGTGAGCTGCCCTGTGTAGGAGCTGGGAACCAAATTCATGTCGTCTGGAAGAACATCAAGTGCTTTTTTTATTTTATTATTTACATATTTATTTATTTATTTTTATTTTTCAAGACCAAAGGTTTCTCTGTGTATCCCTGGCTGTCCTGGAACCCACTCTGGCCTAGAACTCAGAGATCCATCTGCCTCTGCCTCTGAGTTCTGACTGAGTTCTGCGATTAAAGGCGTGTACCACCATCGCCTGGCCTTATTTTATTATTTTTTTAAGATTGTCCTCCTTCTCTTTCTCCCCATCTTCCTCCTCTCTTCCTCTTTTTCTTCTGTGTGTGGATGTTTTGCCTGCATGTGATCTGTGCATCACATGCATGCCTGGTGCCCATGGAGGCCAGAAGAGGGTGTTGGATGCCCGGGACTATAATTGCAGATGGTAGTGAGCAACCCAGGTCTTCTGGAAGGGCAGCCAGTACTCTTAACTGTTGAGCCATTTCTCTAACCTTGGGGTTAAACCTTTAGGGATTTTTATATTACATTTATTTATTTTGTGAGTTTATCTGTGGGCATTTGCATACCACTGCATGTGTGTGGAGGTCAGAGGGCAACTCCTTTCACCTTTTGGGTTCCGTGTGTGGAACTCAGGTTGTCAGAACTGGCACCGAGCTCCTTTGCCCACGGAGCTGTCGCCCCAGCAGGTAAACCTTTTTTAGCTGCAGTGCCGCACCCTCAGTCCCAGGTTTATGGTTAAGTTGTGAGACTTCCTCAGCGGCTCTCAGTAGATTCCCATGTTAGCCAGGGGAGCGTTTGGCTTACCCAGGAAAAGCCCAGTGTCCTTTGTCCCTGTCAGGTAGCAGTCGACTGACTGGTTAAATGGGGGAGAGGGTCCAGGCCTGCCTAGCCGGGCTTTGCTGCCTCTGTCCTCTGTCATGGACACATTTCCAGGAACAGGGTCGGCAGGGCAGGCAGGGCTTTTCTGCTTAAGTCCTTCCACATCTGTGTCTTCCGTGGCCCCCGCAGTGCTGTGTGGCTCGGGCTCCTTGTTTTCCTGTGATGGGAAGGTATGTGTGGCTTTCTACGTGGAGTGAAGCTCTGGGCCTGCTTTTGTGCTCAGGGTTCAGTTTCTTCCTCCTCCCTTCTGCCCTGGGGGTTGACAAATGGTGTCTTGTCCTGATCTGATAGCTAAGCCAGCAGTTTGAGAGCCTTTGGGAATATTACCTACTTCCTGTTCGTCAGCTGCCTTTATTATATGTGTGTCTCCATTTACTTCTTACCCTTTGTTGCTTTTGGGGGGGGGGAGTTTGTTTTTTGAGACAGGGTTTTTCTATAGCTTTGGGGTCTGTCCTGGCATTCGCTCTGTAGATCAGGCTGGCCTCAAACTCACAGAGATCTGCCTGCCTCTGCCTCCCAAGTGCTGGAATTAAAGGTGTGCGCCACCACCACCCGGCTGCACTTGTTCCTTTTACAGAGAACCCCGGTTGAGTTGATGCATGTAGTGTACATACATACATGCAAGCAAAACACTGATTTGCATAAAATAAAATAGGTAAACCTAAACTTTGTTACTCTCTAGAACATTCACTTGGAAATAGTATGCGGATGCATTCCCTTGTAGCCCCATGCTCTTTCCTCAAACAGTCTGCTTCTGAGGTTGAAGTAGAGCCCTGCTGCCAAGGTAGAGCTTCCCTAGTCACTCTTATCAAAGTTCCTAAGAGCAGTCACTAGCCAGCACTTGCACTCAGGCCTTTGACTTTCCAGTGGGAGAGATGTCACTAGTCATCTCACTGCAGTTCCTTGCAGCCTGTTGGTCACCTTAGACCGACAGGATGGACATAGGCCTTGACGTTGAGAGTGGGTGATTTGCATTTGGACTGGAAAGTCAGGCCTGGGGAGCCACTGTTCTGCTGTGTATCCCAGACGGGATGTTTTCACATAAGCCACAGTGACCAGCCCTGGCACCAGCCATGAAAGACAGTGCTGCCTTTGGGGGCTGCTGAAGACAGCATTCTGGGGGAGTCTGTACCTCCACGCCAGCAAAAGGAGAAAATCCCCCAAGCACACAGTACCACTTCTTGCTGGGCAGAATTAAGAGCATGGGTCTCCTATGTGGGGATGGAGAATTCAGTCATTAAGCACACATGCCATGTGCACACAGGCAGGGCACAGATTCCCACTTTACCTGTGCACATGCTGCTGTCAGGCCACTGTGGGAGTCTCCACCGAGACCTGGGCATACGCTGGAATTGTAGATGCCATTACTCACATTGTCCTTGGGAAATGGAGGGACAGAAGCAGGGTTGCCATAGAAGGTTGTAGACCAGAGCTGCTGCCTACTGCTGGAGGGACACATTTGCCACAGAGTGGGAACAGTCTCAGAAAGGACTGTCTTCCAGAGGAAGAGAGGCTGGAAACCTTATTGCAATAGAGGGAGCTTGTGCCTTGCTTCCAAAGTCCTTCTCTGATTTACATGCTTGAGCCAAGCACAGGAAGGGACTTAGTTGTGCTTTGCTTTTCCAGAGCTGAGAATACTTCATCCCGGAGAGGAGGCTGGTCACAGCCAGCCTGAGCATACACCATGCTGATTGCAAATTGAGCAGTGTAGCCTGGTGGCATAAAAGCCAGGCTGCCACGGTCAGATACAAGCCCACCATGTGCTTCCAATGAATCCCAAGAAAGGACTCAACAGCATCTTGCCTCTGTTTCCGGGGAACAGTCTGGGGTGCTGTGTGGATTAAGTGGGTCTGTCTGTCTAAAGGATCAGGACCAGACCTGACACAGAGTCAGTGCCAACTTCTGCCGTCATTAATGCTGTTTAGGAGTCAGGCTGGTTGGGGCTGAGATGGCCATTGGTGGCCGATAGATGACTGGTAAGACTCTGAAGGCCACTGTAGCTGTCACTGTGCTATGGAGGAGACACTGGATATAGGGTAGAAACCTACACCCAGAGACGGGTGAAGTATGCTGGTAGTTCTGAGCTAGGAACTGGCAGGTTGTGTGACTCGGTGTGTAGAAGCATGTGCCACCCAGCTGACAACTTGAGTTCAATCCCTGGGACCCACATACAGTGGCAAAGAGAAGGAACTCATGCAGGTTGTCCTCTGACCTCCACATATGCCCCATGTCACCCCCATAAACAAACAAACAAGTAAATAAATAACAAATACATGTCGGGGTGAGTGATGTGGTTCAAGGGAATTAACTTACTGGGGTATTTTGGGGTTGTTTTTTGTTTTCTTTTGCGGGGGCCCTTGGCCATAGGTCCTGGACACTGGGGACAGGACATTAACCCATGGAGCAGATGTAGGAAAGGAGATGGGAGATGGGTGAACTTGAACACCAGACAGGAAGACTGTGAAATTGCATCTGTCACCCACTGTCCACTCTGCTCCTGCCTCCAAGGCCAGAGCCTCTCCCGACTGAATGTCTCTTTGCAGATGACCTCATCCCACCTTTGGACTTGCTTGAAATGATTGTCAGCTGGATCTTTGAGGACCCGAGGCTGATTCTCATCACGTTTTTAAATACTCCCATTGCCACCAACCTGCCCGTAGGATTCTTAGAGCTCACGCCCCTCATTGGACTGATCCGCTGGTGCGTGAAGGCCCCTCTGGCTTACAAGAGGAAGAAGCCTCGCCTCTCCAATGGCCACATGGGTCACAAGGTTGCCAAGGACTCGGGCACGGGCACGGACAGAGACTCGCACCTGCTGTACTCAAAGCTCCATCTAAGTGTGCTGCAAGTCCTGATGACGCTCCAGCTGCACCTGACTGAGAAGAACCTGTACGGGCGCCTGGGACTCATCCTGTTTGACCACATGGTCCCGCTTGTAGAGGAGATCAACAGACTGGCAGATGAACTGAACCCCCTCAATGCCTCCCAGGAGATCGAGCTTGCCCTGGACCGCTTGGCCCAGGCATTGCAGGTGGCCATGGCATCGGGGGCCTTGCTCTGTACTAGAGGTAATTGCTGACCCCACGGCCCCCTGGTGTAGGCAGAAAGGACAGGGGGTCCTCGACAGGCACCTCCTTTGCTGCTTTTAGGACTTGTTCCCTATCCTGGTGACCACAAGGGAGGTTGTGGAAAGTCCTGGAATACCCCAGAGTCCCCCGCATTGGGGTGCTAATGCGCTCTCTGTAGGGCATTTAGATACTGCCTGACTCTTGGCACAGGGCCGCTAGAGTATACAGAACTTTTCCTCTGGGGGACTAAGTTTTTGGGGACTGTGTGTGAGAGAGAGCCAGGGGTGAGGGAGAAACCTTGCTTTGTAGCTCAGGGTAGCCTGAAACTCATGGCAGTTTTTCTGCCTCTGCCCTTGAGTGCTAGGATTATGGGAGTGTGAGCCACCATGCGTGGATGTGTTCCCTGTCTGGGTCCCTCCTTTGGTGGGAGGGCAGGCAGTACTAGAGACTGAGCTAAGGCCTCCTTTGTGCTAAGTGAGCACCCTGCCACTGAACTGTGGTGTCAGCCCTGTTTGCTGTCTGACGGGCTGTTGCCTGTGTCTTTAGCTGCGGGTTGCCAGCGATGAGTTCCCCCGCTTACCCTGGGTATTTGATAACCCGGTGAGAGCCCTGACTTCTGGCTCTCTCCCTGAAACTCAACAGATTGTTCTCAGGGCTACCCCTTCCTAAGTGGTTCCTTCCATTTGTGTTTTATGTTTTGTTTTGTACTTTAATGTACATTGTTATTTTGCCTACATGTATGTCTGTGTTAGGTGTCAGACCTGGGAATTACAGACAGTTGTGAGCTGCCATGTGGGTGCTGGGAATCGATCCCAGGTCATCTAGAAGAGCAGTCAGTGCTCTTAACCACTTAGCCATCTCTCCAGCCCCTTGGGGTTTGTTTTTAAATTGAAAACTACCATGTAGGAGAGCCCAGCTTCTAAGGAACCTGAAAACTTGCCACAACAGTCCCTGCTGCTGTCTGTCCAGTGTTCTTGTTAAGAACCTCAGCACTCAGTCTCCCCGGATCTAATCTCATGTCTCCTTGGTTTCAGATGACCTGAGAACCTTGTGCTCCCGGCTACCCCATAACAAGTAGGTATCCTAGTCTCTAAGTGGGTTGGCACTGCTGGGGCAGGGTGGGGATGTGGAAGGCAAAGCAGGACAGATCTGCTTTCCTGGGGAAAGCCTGGTGGCAGGGGGCAGAGCTGGGTGGCAGGGGGTGGAGCCAGGCTGCAGGGGTGGAGCTGGGCTGCAGGGGACAGAGTTCCCACTGATGAGCTTTCTGCAGGGAAAAGCAGGCTCAGTGGCCCTCTTGCTGGAGTGGGGAAGATGGCAGTGTCCTCCCAGTGTCACTCAGAGCCGCTAGATGGTAAGCTTCTGTTAGAGCAGGGCTTGGTCACAGTGTCTCCAGTCAGCTGCTGTCCCTTACAGAACCCGGGCGTTTCGTTTCACATCTGTGACTCTGTCCTTAGACGGAGGTCAAAATTAGTATGTGCTGAGGATGGTATGCTGTCACTCTCTGGTGACCCCAAGTTACATCTCTGTTTGGGAGGGACAGGGTCACCACCCAAGAACTAGGTGTGCTGGTGGCTTCTGAGAGATTTGCGGTGGCATTTGGGCAGTCTCTGTATGTGCCTCTGAGTCTCAGTTCCCTCTAGGGTGGTCAGGGAAGGCGAGACTATTTGAAAATCTCATCTCCTCTATCCCATGGGTCCCTCCATAGTCACGGTCATCATGGGGAGCAATTGAGTTTCACTTGTATTACTCTGATGTCTTGGTTTGTGTTGCCTTTCCAAACAGACCGGAAACTTCTGGAAATGCTAAATCTCTAGAAGGGTATGCCAGTTCGGCCTCTGTAGTGTTCTCTAGGCTTAATAAGTTTTTTGGTTTGTTTGCTTAATAAATTTTTTGGTTTGTTTGCTTGCTTGATTGAGACAGGGTCTGGCCACGGAGCCCTGGCTGTCCTGGCTTTTAAATGTTTTTATTGAGCTTCTCATCCTGAGGTTTGGGGTTTTTTTACCCTGTAGACTAGGCTGCCCTTGAATTAGAGATTAGCCTGTTGGGATTAAAGGCGCAGGCCACCACTGCCTGGCTGCCCAGAGTTACCTTAACAAAAAGATACTGTGATGTAAATGAAGGCTTAGAGGGGCTGGAGAGGTGGCTCAGTTAAGAGCACTTGCTCTGCTGAGGACCTGAGTTTGGTTCCCAGCAGTCACAGGATGGTTTAAAATCAGCTGTAATTCCAGTTCCAGAAGACCTAATGCCCTCTTCTGGCCTCTGTGGGTACTGCATGCATGTGGTACACAGACATACATGCAGGCTAAACATCCATACACAGAAAATAAAAATAAATCTGTTTGGTTGTTTCTTGTTTTTGTTTTTTTTCCCGAGACAGGGTTTCTCTGTGGCTTTGGAGCCTGTTCTGGAAACTAGCTCTTGTAGACCAGGCTGGTCTCGAACTTACAGAGATCCACCTGCCTCTGCCTCCCGAGTGCTGGGATTAAAGGCGTGTTTCTTGTTTTCTGCAAAGGCCTTAGAGGAGCTTTAGCCCTTTAACTGTGCCAGCTCTCTTCATGCCCACAGTACTGTCTGAGGGCTCCTGCGGTCTGGGTCTACAGGAGGGTCTGTGACAGTCCTACCATCTCCTTTAGGGAAACACAGGACAGAACATCCACCTGGGGGCAGGCTGTCACCGCATAAAGCCGTGTCATATAGATAGCACACAGGGAGGTGCAGCATGGCGGAATTAGGGGCTGAGGGGGTGAGAGGATCACTTGGAAGGCTGGGTTTGGTGATGAGAGAGACCAGCATGAACTCCAGGCACATGGGCAGGCTGAGGTTCTGTGAGTCTGGACAGGAATGAGCAGAGTTCTTGTGTCTGTGGCAGAGACTTAAGCTGCAGGCTGGAGGCTCCTGCGTACTCAGTGTGCAGAGTCCTGGCTGCTTGGCAAGCTGAGCTCAAACTGGATGGATGTGCTGAGCTTTAAAGCAGGGAGGCTCTGCTCACACTGACTGCTGGAAAGGAGCCAGGGTCTCAGACCAGCCCTAAACTCAGGATGGGGAATTGTAGGAGGTGGAGGATGGAGAAAGGAAGGAAAAAGAGGTACTGGAGAGGTTCACAGTAGACCTCAGGGTCCTGGAGGGGCCTGGGGAGTAGGCGCCTCGGCTTACCAGGGGCTGAGATGCATTGGACACTGGATCTCAGGATCGCTTGAAAAGCCACCAGTGCCCACAGTCCAGTACTGAGGCTGCGTTAGTTCTGGCGACTGTCGCCATGGTGCCCTTGTCTGAGCTGGCCACGGTGATTTGCTGTTACGTGAATGTATCTTTCACCTCCACTCAGCTCTTCCGGGGCTGTGGATCTGAGTACAGAGTGTTGTTGAGAAGAAGCCAAAATTTACCTAATTCCAAAGAAAACTTGCCAGTACTTAGAACTGTTCTTTTGTATGTACTTCATTTTACTTTCGTGCTCTGAAATCCATTTGTAGTATACAGATCTGGGGAATAAGAAGAAAACCTCCTGATTTCCTGGAACTAAATCAAGGCTAACTAACATTATAGAAGAGTGGGAGGAGCCAGTGCTGCCTTTAGACAAGCTGAAGTCGCTTGCAACAGTGTACAAAAATATTATTTATTTAATAAAAGTAATACCTTACATTTAAAAGAAAAAAGAAAACCACTCTCTGGGGCTTATATATGGAGTGCAGTCAAGACTCAACCTGAATTAACATTTTCCTGGTGGCCATGTTGCTACCCTCAGATAGCACCGTGAATGGGCTTTGGCCCAGGCTGGCATGGAAGCTGTCTGAGCTAGGGTGACCATTGCTGTGATGAAACACCATGGCCAAGCAACTTGGGGAGGACAGGCTTTATTGGGCTTACACTTGCACATCACTGTTCATCAGTGAAGGGAGTCAGGGCAGGAACCTGGAGGTGGGCGCTGCTGCAGAGGGCATGATGGGGTGCTGCTTACTGGCTTGCTCCTCATGGCTTGTTCAGCCTGCTTTCTTATAGAAAGCCCAGGGCTGACACCATCTGCAATGGACAGCTGGATATTATGGAGGCATTTTCCCAGCTGAGGCTCCCTCCTTTCTGATAACTCTAGCTTGTGTCAAGTCAACTTGACATAAAATTAGCCAGCCCAGAGACTACTTCCATGAACCTCAAGTTCTGAGGGCTGAGGAGTATGGCTGTCCCATAGGGAGTTTTACATGGCCCATGGTTCCGTGTAGAGTGCCTCCACCCATCCTTGGTGGGGTTCTAGCTTCTCTCTCAGTCTTGGCCTAGATCCTGCTAACCCCTCCACTCCCTTCCCCTTCCCCAGTCTCCGGTGCTCCAAGTTCAGCTGCAGGAGCCCCTGACGCACGAGATGTGTGAGGGACAGACAGCTTCTGGAGTGCTGGGATGACTGGCACGTGCTATCAGGCTTGTACTGTTGGGAGAACAAGCTGGATGCCCAGGTGGTAACACTAGGCTTGGGGCCTTGGACCTGATCTCTCTCCTTGTATTTGCAGCCTGCTCCAGCTGGTGATCTCGGGCCCAGTGCAACAGTCGCCGCACACCGCTCTTCCCCCTGGGTTCTACCCGCACATCCACACACCCCCGCTCGCCTATGGCGCTGTGCCAGCCCACCCAGCCGCCCACCCAGCCCTGCCTACACACCCAGGGCACACCTTCATCTCAGGAGTGACATTTCCATTCAGGCCCATCCGCTAGGCCGGCCCTTCTGAGCCGCCAAGCGGCTGTGTGCCTTGCACCTGGGCCAAGGAAGCCTTCTGAGAGAGGGATGCTGGCCCCAGGGACAAGAACCTTTGGGAGGCAGCAGGTGGTCTCTCCAGCTGGTAGAACCATCTTGGTACTGATGTCCCAAGTTGCTGGTGCCCAGGTGCCTCCTACCTGGTCATGCTAAATATCCAGATTGGATGGATGAAAGGGAGTGCACTCAGCCCTCTGCAGAGAGTGCTGCGGGTGTTAAATATGCCAGTCTCAGAGTGACGGTGGCACTCATGCACACTCAGCCCGCCACCAGGGAACGCTGGCGGGTAAGCCGCCCCTCGGGTCCATTTGCCCTGCCTCAGGAATGTGCCGTGTCTCTGCCACCAGCACAAGGTTTCCGCAGCTCCATGAGCTCAGAGTGTGGAGGGAGAGACCCATGCTTGTATGCAGCACTGGGCACTGCTCAGGGACACCTGTTGGGATTCCCCATCACCTTGGAAAGGATCTTCTGTGTTTTATTTGGGGGGTATCTCCAAATTTTCCTTTCATGTGTTCAAAATAAATTTTTTCTAAACAGTTTTATAGGCATTATGGAGTTTCCTTTTTGTGCTGGGATTCAAACCTGTGGTTTTGCATGTACTCAGCAGGTGTTTTTTCAATGACCCACACTCCCAGCTGGGTGGATCGATATATATATTTAGTTTTTAAAAATTGGATGTATTCACATACAACCCATACGGGTTGGCCAGCCTAGCCAGCTTGGTGAATTCCAGGTCAATGACAGGAAAAACACTTTAACGAACAACACCCAAGGTTATCTTCTGATCTTCATGTGCATGTACCTGCATCTGTGCACACATGTGCACATGCACACACAAAGTGGCATGAGGGGGCGCCCCTGTAATCCCATCACCTGGAAGGTGGTAACAAACAACAGAATAAAAAGTTGCTCAAAAGAGCCATGAACTATATATAAAGGCTTTAAGAGAAAGTGGCGAGGGTTGGCTCTAATGTCCCTTTGAAATGTCTTTCATAGTTAGGTGTAAATCTGTTGGCATGGGACTGAAGAATGGCTGTTTGCTGGGAAGCCTCCTGGAGGGAAGAGCTGAGCACTGGGCTAGACCGGGGTTTGGCTTTGGTGCACACCATTTCAGAAAGTTCTGAAAAAAGTTCCATCCGTTCTCGCATAGTTTACTCAAATTCAGTTATTCTCTGAGCACTGCAGCCTCCAACAAACTCTCCCAGACTGGACTAGGACCTAGGAGAATGGCTCTTTTGGGAGTTTCATTTTTAAATTATATGTATGTGTGTGTGTGTGTGTGGGTATGTGTACTTGAGTGCAGGTATCCACAGAGGGCATGGATCGCCTGGACCTGGAGTTACAGATTGTTGTGAGCAGCCTAACTAGGTGCTGGGATCTGAATTCAGGCCATTTGGAAGAGCAACAAGCATTCTTAACTGCTGGACCATCCCTCTAGCCATGTTTGGTTTTGTTTGCTGTTTTCAAGAGAGGGTCTTGTGTAGCCCGGCCTCACCTTGAACTCTGTATAAAAATCATGGAGGACCTTGAACCTTTTTTTTTTTGCACTTACTTTGTGTGTGTGTGTGTGTGTGTGTGTGTGTGTGTGTGTGTAAATCAGGAAACAACTTGTTGGCATTGGTTATCCTGTAGTCTTTTTTTTTAACTCTTAGTCTTTGGTAGATTGCTACCCAGCTCCCAAATAAATATTCAGAGACTTACTTCTTATAAATGCCCAACCTTAGCTTGGCTTATTTCTTTTCTTTTTTTTTTAATATTTTTATGGTTTATTTAACTTTATTGTATGTGCATTGGTGTGAAGGTGTCAGATCCCCTGCAACTGGATCTTCAGACAGTTGTGAGCTGCCATGTGGGTGCTGGGACTTGAACCTGGGTCCTCTGGAAGAGCAGTCAGTGCTCTTAACCACTGAGCCATCTCTCCAGCCCCAAGCTTGGCTTATTTCTTGCCAGCTTTTCTTTTTTTTTTTAATATTTATTTATTACATATACAATGTTCTGTCTGTGTGTATGTCTGCAGGCCAGAAGAGGGCACCAGACCTCATTACAGATGGTTGTGAGCCACCATGTGGTTGCCGGGAATTGAACTCAGGACCGTTGGAAGGGCAGGCAATGCTCTTAACCACTGAGCCATCTCTCCAGCCCCTCTTGCCAGCTTTTCTAAACTTAAATTCTCCCATCTACCTTTTGCCTCTGGGCATTTACTTTTTTCTATATACATTTCTTTCCTTCTTATTACTCCATAATTGACTGTGTGGCTGACCACTGACATCCTCCTCTCCTTTTCCTTTTTTGCTCCTCCCTCTCTTCTCATTCTATTTATTCTCTTAGCGCCAGCCCCACCTATTTCTCTCTCCTGCTTACCTCTGTCCTTCTCCTTCTATTTATTTGCCTGGCAGCCCTGACTGTTTCTCTCTTCTGCCTAGCTATTGGCCGTTCAGCCCTTTATTAGACCAATCGGGTGTTTGTAGGCAAAGCAACACAGCTTCACAGAGTTAAACAAATGCAACATAAAAGAATGCAACACTTCTTCACATCATTAAACAAGCATTCCACAGCGTAAACAAGTGAAGTCCATATCAAACTATAATCCACAATGTTATCTCACAAAGTGGGTTCCAGGGATCAAACTCAGGTCGACAGACTTGGGAACAAGCAACTTTACCCTATGAGCCATCCTTTATCCCCGGTGTTTGCTTTGTAAGGAGCAGTTTGAGCTAGAATTCATACACCCAGTTGAGCCATTTGAAATGCACAGTGCAGTGGCTCTTACTGTAGCCCCACATGGTCATTCCAGCATCACCTGTTTTAGAACCCTTCAGTATCCCCAAAAGATGGCCCATACACCTCAGCACTTACTCCTCCTATCTCCACGCTTGGGCAACTCCCATCCCCTTTTTCTCTAGCCTTTTCTGTAGCTGTCTGTATAGTCATGCAGACTATGACCTTAGTTTGAAGTTTTCAAGGGTTTTGTTTTGTGTGTGTTGCCTGCATGCGTGACTGTTCACCATGTGTGTGCAGCAGTATCTGCGGAGGCCAGAAGACGGCTTCTGGACTGGAGGTTCCGGCTGCTGGGAGCTGCCTGACTTGGGTACTGAGAACCTGCAGTTGGATCCTCTACAAGAGAAGCAGCTTTAACCACTGGGCCATCTTTCCAGTCTTTATTTAGGAAAGAGTTCAACTGTGTAGCCCTCGATGGCCCAGAACGCAGAGATCTGCCTGTCTCTGCCTCTCAAGTGTTGGGGTTAAAAGTGTTTGCCACTCTACTTAGCTTGAGCATCTGAGACCTCAAAGCCACCTCCACAGAGACAGACTCTCTTCTCCAACACCTCCTAATAGTGCCACTCCCTTGGGCCAAGCATTCAAACACACGAGTCTCTAGGAGCCACTCCTATTCAAACCCCCACAGTCAGCATGGACATTTGTATATGAGTTTTTATGTGCACATGCCAATTCTTTTGGGATTCACTGAACCCACTTGCAGAATTCTTTTCTTGCTTTGGCAGTTCTCCATGGGAGACAGGAGTCTTTATTTCCTGTGGCTGTTGATAAAATGCCCCTATAAAAGCAACTTCAGGGAGGAGTTTCTTTAGCTCATGAGTCCAAGCTACAGTCTGTCTGTGCAGAGAAAGCCAAGGCGTCGGGAGCTCAAAGCAGGCGACCACATCACACCCACAGTCCGGAGAGGAGAGAAAGAATAAATGCACACTACACTCAGCTCACTCTTCAAGATTCAGCCCAGAGCCCATGAAATAGAGCTGCCCACATACAGGATGGGGCTTTCCATCACAACCCAGTTAAAAATCCCTCACAGATGTGTCCACAGGGTGACCCAATCTAGACAGTTCCTCACTGATGCTCCCCTCCTGGGTGACTCTCAAACACTGGAGGTGGCTGGTCCCATGAGAGAGGGAGTAGTTTAGGGGAAGTGACAGGGCTCATGCCAGGTGGGGGAAGGGAAGAAGGGATGGGCAGATGAGAGAGCAGTGGGAACTGCCTGGTCCCGATGCTTCTGGAAAGAACCCAGCAGTGGAGGAGAGGGGGAGGTGAAGATTTGGGGACAGGGCACCAGGAGATAGCTCAGTGGGTGAGAGAGTTTGTGGGGCAAGCATGAGGAACTGAGTTCAAATCTCCAGAACCCATGTAAAAAACTGGCCATGGATACTCGTGTGCCTATAACCCTAGGGTTGGACTGGGACAGAGATAAGAGAATGCTAGTCCTGGCTGGCTGCTGGCCTTGCTCCAGGTTCAGTGAGATACCCTGTCTCAAGGGAATAAGCTGGAGTGTGATAAATGGAGAGCACCCAACATCTTCCTCTGGCCTCTTTAAATGAGCATGTGGATGACAAACACACATATGCGCGCGCACACACACACACGATTCAGGGAGGAGAGAAACATTGGAGACTGGGATCTCTGGAAGAGGCTCCCATCCACTTAGGGCGATGGAAGAAGGCACGCCCATTCTTTCCCTGTATGTGCACTGCCTGCTCAGTTGTCCTTAGATGCTGCCTGGCATCCTGTCTCCACTTTCACTGCTGGAAGGCTCTATGGTGCCTCAAGTTACCTAACTACCAGAGGTCCTTACGACGCCAAATTTTCCTGCCTCCAAGTCTGGGTCCTTATTGTTGCACCCGTGGCTCAGTGCATCTGCTGTGGCCTCCTGCACCCTTGCCCCTGAAGGTGGACTGTTGGTCTGCAAGTGAAGCCTCCAGAGTCAGGCCTTTCAAGCCTGGCTGCAGGAAAGCCTGCCAGAACAGTAATAGTGTGAATTCGAAACTATACTGTAAGCAGGGAGACAGGAAGAAGAACGGGCTGTGAGCACACAGAGGTTTCTTATACCCCTCCAGGGGACATCTACACTTCACCTCAGAGGCAGCTCTGGTTTGTCAGACTTTTGAGTTTTTCAGCCATTGGTGTTTTTGTTTTTTTGTTTTTTTCCTTCTTCTCCTTCTTCTTCCAGACTGTGTGTCATGTAGTCCAGGCTGGCCTCAGATTTGCCAAGTAGCCCAGGATGACCTAGGACTCCTGATCTTCCTACCGAGTTCTGGAACGACAGGCATGTACCACCATGTGGGTTTTATGCACTAATGGAGATGGAACCCAGGGCTTTGTGAGCGCCAGGGCAAGCGCTCTGCTAACTGAGCCACATTCCCAGCCTCTTCTCAAGAGAACTTGGGCAATGCTTCTTATGTGAATTCTCCAGATGGAAGACGCCTGTGGCCTGCCATTAAAACTGGGGGGGGGGATATGGAGAAGGAAGCACTCCCCACCCCACCCCAATTCCCGCCCCCAGGCAGGTAACAGCTTGCTATGGTGACAAGCAAACAGGGAGAAGCCGCTGGGGCTGCCATGGCTCAGAACGCTGGATGAAGAGCCTGGAGCAGGATGGAAGCTGGAGGAGGGAGGGCCTGGGGCTACTGGAGGGAGAAGAGCCCAAAGAGATACGGGCGGGTCCTCCAGCTCCTGAGGATGGCCCTGCTGGAGCTGGCACAGTTGCCACCTGTCTATCCTAACCAACTCAAGGTTCCAGGTGTGGGCCGGGTTGGCAGTTCTGGACCTACTGGAATCAGGAGGGGTCTTCCCCACTAACTGGTTAATTAAGCACTAATTAGACCAAATTTGTACCCTTGTCGGGGGAGGGGTGCCCTGAAGCCACGCCAACGCTTCAGAGGACATTGGGAGTGTCGGCTAGGAACCCCTTTCCTCTTCCATCCATGCAGCCTCAGTGACAGTCACCAACCGTGGCGCACGGACACGCGCACCGCACCGGGCGATGCGTTGCAGCAGCGTGAGCTGCGCGCCCAGCACCGGCGAGCTCTGGGACGCACGCAGGGCCAAGCATCCTGTCCCCATCCCCACCCACACCTCCGGGGGGGGGAGGCCTGGTGAGTGACCGGGCCGGCAAGGGTTAAGCTCACAGAGCTAGCGGCGCGGGCTAGAGCGGCGGCGACCGTGGCAGAAGGCGAAGGCAGCAGCCACGGTGGTAGTGGAGGGGACCGGGGCGAGGGGGCGCGGCAGGCAGCAGGGGCGGGGGACAGGATGCGGATGCCGGGGGGACTTCCTGTGTCGGCCCCCCAGCGCTCCCGCCCCGGCCCGGCCGTTTCCCGCACGGACGCACAGCACCGGAGGGCGGGCGAGCGATCCGGGACCTGGCCCGGCCGCGGAGCCCGCCCCCCGCCCCTGGGCACCTGTGGCCCGTGATCGCCCAGGACCCTTGTCACCCGGTTCCCACTGAGGCAACCTAGGGCTCCAGCTTGCGCCCTGCTGCGTGCCATGGTCACCCGGACCAACCCTGATCCCTGTTCGGGATTTGGAGCCCTGCCTCCCTTCCCTGTTCCTACGTGAGAGTCTCCACCAACTTCTGCCTGGGAACTCCACTCTGCACCTTGTCTTGGCCCAGGGCGACCTCAGCAGCGAAGACCCCGCGGAGTGCCTGCAAAGGGTTCCCCGGTGGGCGGTCAGAACCTCCCTGGCTCATTCTAGATGGAGGCACCTCCGGAAGGAGCTGGCTGAAGAGCCCTGGCCTTCACCTTGTAGCCATTGGTGACCACACCTCCCCTAGCGCAGAGGCTGCAGCCGGCGGGAAATGCTCTTCCAGGTGAGGCCTGGCAACCTTGCTGGGCACATGGGCGTTTCTCTACCCAGGGCTCCTAAGCCAGAGGGAGATGGAGTCTGCTGGCATGCGGGAGTGGGGACGCCTGAATGTGGAGCCCACTTCTTCAGAGTGGACTCAGGATCAGAGCACAGGCCTGCAGAAGGCCCCAGCCGTGGATGACAGTGCTGTGAACTCCTACCTTCCCAGGGACCTGGGATGACACCTGATATTATGTGGCCTTTGAAGCCTGGGGGATGGTCATACTTTGGAAGGAGCCAAGGGAATGTGCCATGGGTACCCTCAGGCATGCCTCAAGCGTCCCAGCCTTGGGAGAGGCTGTTTCCCACAGTTACTTTTCCGAGTGGGGGCAGGAAGGTTGCTGGTCAGCGGAGGTGGGTCACTGTGTATATCCAGCAAATAACAGCTCTGGCTGTTCTGTATAGGAATGGGCTTCGGCCATCACCGTCTCCCTCCTGAACAGCTTCCTCTCTTCCTCTTAGCACAGCCTGCTCCCCTGGACCCTGGTGTGACCGCCAGGATGGAGCTGGGCCCCACAACAGAGACCTTTGTGTTGGAGCTGCGATGTCTTGAGGATGGGGGTCCAGGGCCTGACACCCTCTCAGGTGAGGGTTACAGGGTGGAGACAATGGGGACCCCAGCCCAGGCCACAGCAGAGGGCGCCCTGTGTGTCCAACAGCATACTCACTTATACCTGCTAACCTTACTACCCTGGAACTTGACTTGGGACCTGTTGAGGTGTCTGTTAGACCAAGGTCTTGCAGGAGACAGATTCGGTAGCCTCAGTCCTGACCCCCACACCTGGGCTGGCTTTAACCTGCTTTTCCCAGGTGGCCTCCACTGTCTCCCATGGAGCTGGAGGGATTTTCCATCTCTGATGCCTCAGACATTGGGTGCATGGCTTCTTGTCTGTAGTGACCTCGACCCTGGGTCCCATTTCCTCAACATCTGTCCCATCCCTTTCCTTCCGTGAGCCACACAGAGGCACCCCTGGTGTTATGGGACTTCCCAGGGCTGTCCTTGAGCCCCACGCAGGGGGAGCCTTCAAGGGTGGACAAAAGTTAGTGTTCACATTCTGTGGTGAGTGACAGTGTGGGGCAGCTTTAAGGGGAGAGAACCAGGGCGGGTTTGATGATGGTGACATATAATTGGAATCCCAGAACTTGGGAGGCTCAGGCAAGAGGGTCACAGTTTGACAGCCTGGGCTGTTCATTGAGTTCCAGACTAGGGCTATACAATGATATACTATTGGTAGAGAGACAGAAGGGGGGGGTGGAGAGATTGAACAAGAGAGACTGTCAGGAAATTTGGGAGAATAAAATGATAAAATGGGGATATATGAATTGAACAAAGGCTCTTTCCGATTGTGAATTTAACTCTAGTGGGCATGCACTTCAGGTGACATCTAACTACATGGTCAATAAAATGCTTCTGTGGAAACTGCTGTCCCAGGAATTCAGAGGGACCACGTGACCAGAGGTGAGGTCTGTCCCTGCAGAGGAGGCGGAGTTGAACTCGCTGTGGCGACAGGTTTCCATGGCGGTCTTCATCTACCACCTAACATCCCAGCTGTTCTGAGGAAGTCTGTCTGAAACATACACCCAAGGTACAGGGGAGGAAAATGAGTGGGGAAAGTGCTCGCCTGACAAGCTTCAGGATTAGAGTTCGAATCCCCAGAAACCATGCATAGTAGCGCATGTCTGAAATCCCAGCATTCCTATGGTGAAATGGGAGGCAGAGGCAGGAGAATCCCTTGGAGTCTCCAGGGCCAGTTAGCCTGGCTGGCCTGTGCAGTGGCAGACAAGAGACCCTGCCTCAAAGTGGAAGGTGAGGTCCAGCACCCAAAGTTGTCCTCTGACCTCCACAGGTATGTTGTGGCACATATGTTCCCATAAGTACACACATGAACATACATGCACATACACACAAGACACAGTTGTTTTTTTTTTAAATCAGACTCAACAAAGGTGGTTGGAAAGAATTTTTTTCCCTAAAAGATAATTACTACACAATTTTTTTTGGTATGTGGTATGTATGTATGTGGTGTGTATGTGTGTATATGTGTGTTTGGGAGCTCATGTGTGTGGTGTGCATTGATATGTGCACATTTGGAGGCCCTAGATTGATGTCATGAATCATCCTTGATTGTTCTTCCACCTTAGTCAATGAGCAGGGTCTCTCAATCAAATCCAGAACTTGCCTATATAGTTACTCTTGCCAGCCAGCTTCCTCCAGGGATGCCCTCTCTCCACCCTCTGAGGCTGGAGTTACAGGTGGGCTGCTGTGCCTGGTTTTTCAGTCAGATTCTGAACCATGAACTCCCTACCTGACCCCGGAATTCCTTCTGTGCTTTCTAGAAATGGCTTGCTGTATCTTTACAGAAATGTCCACTATTCATAGACAAGACAAATTTCACTTATTTAAAGTGTGACCATCACTGGACCATGGTGGCACACTCCTTTAATCCCAGCACCTAGGAGGCAAAGGCAGGCAGATCTCTGTGAGTTAGAGGCCAGCCTGGTCTATAGAGCTAGTTCCAAACAAGCAAACAAACAAACGAATGAATGAATGAATGAAGTGTGGCCATAAATGGAGTCAGAATTCACCCACTGCAATATCTGGTTTCTCCTGCTTAGGGAGGAAGTCAGTACTAGAGACCTCTTTGGGAATGGTGTCAGGAGCCCAAAGCTCTGGCTTGGTATCAATGCATGAGGCTTGCATGAGGGAGGCTCCGAGGGAGTCTGAATGAGGTGACCTGTGAAACTCTGGAAATGTCTGTCCTGTCATCATTGCCACTCAATCCCTCATTTTTGGGTCCCTGCTAAGAGCCCCTTAGCGGATCCTGAATACACTCTTTTGGGGGTTTGTGGTCCAGATTAGCTGTCCAGTGAGCCTTCTCTCCTGGCTTCCTGCCATTTCCACTACAGGTGGCAGTGGTGGGAGTGAGAGCCAGGAGGAGGAAGAGGCTCAGGAGGTGAGCAGCAACCCGCAGCTGCCAGCACTCGCAGCCCAGTAGGGGCCAGTAACAGCATTGGGGCGGTGCAGCCGGGACAACAGGACTTGCATCTGCAGCAGTTAGAGCAGCAGCCAGAGCTGGAACAGCAGCTGCAGCACAAGCAGTTGCAAGAGCAGCAGCCTCAGCATCAACTCTTAGAACCTCAATCAGAATTGCGGCGGCAGCAAGATGGGCAGCAGCAGCTGTCTCAGCTGCAGCAAGAACTACAGGAAAACCTCCAGTCTGAGCATCATCAGGAACCAAAACCACAGCTGCGGCTGGTGCAGCATTCAGGACTTGGACAGGAGCAACAAGAGCAACAGTTGTTGCAGCAGCAGCAGCAGCAGCAGCGGATGATTATGAAGCCCCAAGGCCAAAAGCAACAGCTGTTACTACAGCAGCAGGAACGACTGCAGCAGCAGCAGCAGCCAATACAAGAACAACTTGTGCAGCAGCATGTGCGACAGCAACAGCTATTGCAGCAACAAGTAGAAGAACAGCCTTTACAGCAGCCAGTTCAGGAGCAACGACAGTCACAGCAGCAGCAGCTTCTCCAACAGCAGCAACTACTGCAACAACAGGAACAATTGCTGCTGCAGCAGTTGCAAGAACAAGCATTGCAACAGCAATTACAAGGGCAACAGCTGTTGCAGCAGCAACAGGAGCAGTTACAGCAGCAGCTGCTTCTCCAACAACAGGAACTGTTGCAACAGCAACAGTTGCAGCAGCAGATACTGTTGCTGCAGCCACAGGGACAGCTAGAGCAGCTGTTGCTGCAGCAGCAGCTGTTGCAGCAGCAGCAGGTCCAGATACAACACCAACTATTGCTGCAGCAAGAACAGTTGCAGCAGCAACAGTTGTTGCAACAGCAGCAGCTGCAGCCTCCTCTGCTGGAGGCAGAGGAGGAAGAAGATGTGGAACTGGAGCTTATGCCAATGGGTATAAGGTCAGAGCAGGAGCAGGAGCAGCGGCGGCAGGAGTTGGAGAGGCTGCAAGAACAACAGCAGCTGAAGCTAAAACTGCAGGAGCAACTGCATCAGCTGGAGCAACACTTGGAGCAGCAGCAGCAGCTGGAGCAGCTGCAGCAGCTGGAGCAACAGGAGGTACACTTGGAGCTGGCCCCGGTGGAACTGAGCGCACAGCATCAGGAGCTGCAGCTGCAGCTGACCTCTGTTCAGCCGGAGCTGCAGCTGGAGCTGGTTCCCACTCCCGGAGGTGGCATAGCGTCAGCTCCAGTCTCCTACGTGGTGACCCCTCCAGGCTATGTGGTGCTGCAAGAGCTCATGGTACTGCCCACTGTGGCAACATCCACTATGGTGACCATCCCGGACCCCACAGTGAGTGAGGCTCTGACGCCCACAAAACAGCGGAAGAAGCGGCGAGGCAGAGACAGGCCGACCATCTGCGGGGAGTGTGGCAAGGGTTTCAGCCGCAGCACGGACTTGGTGCGACACCAGGCCACACACACTGGGGAGAGGCCGCATCTCTGCAGCGAGTGCGGCAAGGGTTTCTCGCAACACTCTAACCTGGTGATCCACCAGCGCATCCACACCGGCGAGAAGCCCTACGCCTGCACCTACTGCTCCAAGCGCTTCAGCGAGAGCTCGGCGCTCGTACAGCATCAGCGCACCCATACGGGCGAGCGGCCCTACGTTTGCGGAGACTGCGGCAAGCGCTTCAGCGTCTCCTCCAACCTGCTGCGCCACCGCCGCACCCACTCGGGTGAGCGGCTCCACGCGTGCGAGGACTGCGGCGAGCGCTTCCGGCACAAAGTGCAGATCCGCAAGCACGAGCGACTGCAGCACGGGTCAGGCCGCTCCAGAGGTCTGGGCCTGCAGCGCTCCTCCAGGCAAGCGCCCGCCGGAGTCTCCACAAGGGCCAAAAAGGCTTCTGCATCTGGGAAGCCCTGAGTGGTGTGAGAGCCACCCACACCTGGACCCTAGGTCATGGTTTTAACCCCGGTTTGAGGTCTTTCTGGGTGTCTTGAATTATCCTTAGGAAAGAAAGACGCCCATCTTTTCCCAGAGCTACCCCCACAATGCACCAAGTCCACTGATTCAGTCTTTCCCCTAAACCATGCACAAGAGAACAACTCCATGTGGGTGAGAGAGACTACTAAGACTACTACTACCCGATCCCACCCCCTCTCCCGCCGCCTTCCTGGGAAAACTGGACTGAGAACTCGCCTGGTGGCAAACAACTCGCGGGGTTTGTTACGCCCAAACACCAACCAGCAAATGAAATGCGCAGTGTGTGGGGGAGCTGGGGAGTGAATGGATCATTCTGAATACTTAAGGAGGAACTGAAAAGGGGGCAGATGGTGTAGCTCAGCCGGCAGAGTGCGTGCCTAGCACAAGCATCTTTCCTCTTCAGCATCGCAGAAACGTATAAACACGTGTGTTGGCACATGTAATCCCAGCACTTGGGAGGTAGAGGCAGGAGGATCAGATGTTCAAGGTAATCTTCAGTCACATAGTGAGTTGGATAGCTTGGGTTACCTGAGACCCTGCCTCAAAAAAAGAAAAAAAGAGAATAAAAAAAAGGGGGGGGGGAAGAAAACTGCTGTACAATGCAGTAAACTTGGTCCAGGCAATAAATGGTCATAAGTGACATAAACCTTGAAAATACTTGTCGGGGGCTGGAGAGATGGCTCAGAGGTTAAGATCACTGACTGATCTTCCAAAGGTCCTGAGTTCAATTCCCAGCAACCACATGGTGGCTCACAACCAGCTGTAATGAGATCTGATGCCCTCTTCTGGCCTGCAGGTGTACATGCAGGCAGAATATTGTACACATAATAAATAATAAAGAAAACATTAAAAAAAAAAGAAAATACTTGTCGGAATGAAAGGCCAAAGGGTGAACATAGTTCTGGTGCAGATTCCTGTTTATAGACACAGGGTCACAGTGGCCGTGGGGGTAATGTGCAAATAATAGTCAGGAAGTTCTGCTCTGGGTGGAAGGTCAAACCTTCCTCAGGAGCCCAGACTACAGGCATTAGAAGCAGGTTCTGGGCCTCCATTGCAATGCTCCCAAGCTATCTGTACCTCCTTACTGTTCCCCGGTGTAAGAGCCTGTGGCTGAAACAGAGATTTCCAAGAAGGAAGGAGCCTGGGAAGACCTTCCCGGTAGTCCCGGTTTAGCCTAAGCTGTTTAGGTGGTGCCCGTATGACCCAGGGACCACAGTCTCCGGGCCGGGCTGTGGGGTACTGCTGGACACAGGAGACCTTACCTCCTGACTGAAATGTGAGATGAATGTTGGGGACAAGGACTGGAGGTGTCAGAAAGGCTGTAAACCATGTTTACCTAATCGTATAGGGCAGGGACTGTCTGCATAGAACGGTGTGGGGAGGTGTGCCAGGTGGAGGGGACCCTCCCCGGCCCCCAAGCCACTTCCTACCCTACTAGACCGGCTGGCCCACTGTGGCGGCTTGGTCCTTGCCATTTCGCTGCCTTCCCTGCTTCTCCTTTATTAACACAATCTGGCAAATTTTATACCTGTGTTGGCAAGTGAGAAACAGAACATGGAAAATAAAGGGAAGGATCCCGTGCGTCCTGCTAGTGATTTGAACTTTACATTTTACGTCTTGCTTGTAACTTCTCTTGTTCATTTAAAAGAGTCTTGTGTAGCCCAAATTCCCTCTATAGCAGAGGATAGCCTAGAACTAACTTCTGATTCTCCTCCCAAGGGCTGGGCTTACAGGTGCACACCGCTGTACTCAGTATATGCAGTGCTGGGGATCGAACTCAAGGTATTGTGTATGCTAGGCAAGTGCTCTACCAGCTGAGCTACACCCACAGCCCCAAGTTATGGTTTCTCTTTTTGTGAGATTTTTCTTTTAGTGTAGCCCAAGTCATCCTTGACCTTGCAGTAATTCTCCTGCTCAGCCTCTTGAGCACTAAGATTACAAGCATGTGCCACCGCACACTGAGATTAGAACAGACCTGTGTGTGCACACGTGTTTGCGGGAGGATGCGTGTGCCACAGTGCACAGAGGACTTTGTGGGGTTGATTTCCTCCTCCCTCCTTTATATGGAATCAGGGGCTTAAATTCAGGTAAAGAGGCTTATGTGGCAAGGATCTTTACCCACTGAGCTGTATCACCAGCTCTGACCACCTTATTTATTTGAGACAGGGTCTCTCACCGAACACTGAGTACACTCATTGGCTAGCCGAGCTGGCTAGTGAGCCCTGGGAACCCACTTATCTCTGCATCACCCACAGCTCTAAGGTTAGAGATAATGTGTTACTACGCCTGTCTTCTGGAGTACTGGGGATCTGAACTGGGGTCCTCGTGTGTACAAGCCCTTTGCAGACTGAGCTGTTTCCCAAGCTCAGAACAAACCTTTCCAAGGATGAAAATGTGTGGATCTAGGTCAACATTATGAACACACTGCCTCTGAACACATTTTAGGTCTATTTTTATTCTTTTAAATTATGTGTAGGGGTGTGTGTGAGTGCGGGCGTGCATGTGCGTGTGTGCATACGGGTATGGACACATGGATGCAAGTGTTGCCACAGAGGCCAGAAGTGTCAACCCTCTGGAGCTGGGGTTGCAGAGGGTTGAGAGTTGCCTGACGTGGATGCTGGGGAAGCAAACTCTAGTCCACTGGAGGAGCAGCAAGTGATCTTAACCACTAAAGCCAGCTTTGCAGCTCCCACTGAACAAGTGACACACATTCCACTATAGGACTCAGGGCTCATGGGGAGAGGGGGAGCTAGATTTAGGCACCTCCAGCTCCTTGGCTCAACAGGGGCTCTGCCTAAGCCCTCCTACCTGCAGCTTGTTTGTTTTATTTAGTTAGTTAATTAGTTGATTGGTTGATTAATTTGGTTAGTTAGTTGTTTGGTTAGTTAGTTGATTAGTTAGTATGTTCCATAGTCCGTGTGTGGAGGTCAGTCTTCTCCTTCCAGCAACCAAGCGGACCCAGAGATCACACTTAGGCTGTCAGGCCTATCCACTGAGCCATCCTGCCAGTCCCTACCTTTGGTTTTAGCCGAAAGTTTTAGAAGTGAGTGATTCTTTAACTCGAATGACCCCAGGCTACCTCGATTCCTATGTCTTTACCCACCACATGTGTTCAGATCCCATTTTTGCCCTTGATGCTGGCAGCAGAAGAGACCTGTCCAAGACGCACTTGTTGGAGAAAATGAAAGCCAATGGCAGAGACCAGAGAATTTTTTTAAAAGAATTTTTCCAGGTGTGGTGGCATGCACTTGTAATCCCAGCATTTGGGAAGCAGATGCAGGAGGACAGTGAGTTCAAGGCTAACCTGGGCTTACATAGCAAGCTCTTGTCTCGTAAAAGAAAAGAAGGGAGGAAGCCAGCTAGACATGGTAGTTCACGCCTGTAATCCCAGCACTTGGGATGCTGAAGGGGGATCCAGAGTTGGAGGGTAGCATGGGCTACATAGTGGCACTTTATATTAAAAAGAAAAAGACAATCAAAATAGTGTAGCTAGAGGACCAGTGTCACTCGAGGGAAGGAGAAGACAGCCATAAAAACAAATACAATGCTGTTCTTTTTAAAATTTTTTTAGATTTATTTATTATTAGGTATACAACATTCTGTCTCCATGTATGCCCGCATGCCAGAAGAAGGTGGCAGATCTCATTACAGATGGTTGTGAGCCACCATGTGGTTGCTGGGAATTGAACTCAGGACCTCTGGAAGAGCAGCCAGTGCTCTTAACCACTGAGCCATCTCTCCAGCCCCTACAATGCTGTTCTTAAAATACTGTTACATTACAGCAAGATCCCAAGGCTTGCTAAACATGGTGGACACAGCAAGGTAGGAGTTTCCGGTTCGGACCCAACTTTTAATTTAAATTGTGTGTGTGTGTTCACGCACAATGCAGTGTCTTCAGCAAAAGGCTCTACTGTCTAGTTCTGGTGTACAGCCAACAACAGCCGCCACAGTCTTTATGGCTTGAGGGACCTCAGGGGTTTCCCTGGCCAACAATCCACAGGAAGGCAGTCCACCCCTGGCAGCAGGGGTGTCATTCAAGAACCTTAGAGCCTCTGGGAGTGTCCATTTCCACCCATGTACTATATCTCTTGGATTTTTCCCCTCTTTTAATTAGCCCAGCCCTGTAGGGTTAGAAGATATGTAGAAATACCATGGCTTCTGGTTGTCTCTGGTGGTTGCCAAATCTGCGAAACACTTGGAGGTTAGCATCATGTCATCCATAGAACCAAACCTTTTCCAGAGGATGCAGGCCAAGGTCGCATCCTGAACTACTGTCCCATAACAAAGATAACCTTGGTGAGGCACTCTGGAAGTTACTGACGTCTGTTCTCAGCAAGCGTCAGGTGATCCCAGGGGTTAACAACAAAGAACATACTGGAGACAAACATACGAGGTCTAATACAGCACAGCCATTCCATCCATTTGGATCAGTCGCTCCCTCCACAGATCAAGGTCGGGTACAATGCGTGGATAAGAGCTAACCTAGAGGCTGGAGAGATGGCTCAGTGGTTAAGAGCGCTGACTGCTCTTCCAGAGGACCCGGGTTCAATTCCCAGCAACCACATGGCAGCTCACAACTGTCTGAAGATCCAGTTCCAGGGGATCTGACACTTCACACCAATGCACATAAAAAAAAAAAAAAAAAGAGCTAACCTAATTAGCTCCCTGTGATCCTTAGTGGTTCTCTCTGAGTCTGCACATTACCATATCCTGGCGGGTCTTCCGCGGGGCCTTCCCACATTTCTCCACCCCTGATAAACTCAGTGGGCTTCAGTTAATCTGCTCAGACCTACATGGGGCAGCTGAAGGTGAATGTGACCCTGCTCTCTGCAGCTATACTCGATGGCTCCCTCCTTCAGAGAGGCCTTGGGTTGCCATTGTAGCTGTAGCCTCCCCATTCACCATACCTGGCTCTCGGGGGAGTTCTTGCTTGGGAAACCAGCTCCACCCCTACCATAACCTTTTGCTGGCAGGAAATGTACCCTCCTTAGTCTGGGGGCATATTATCCTCCCCGGGTACAGGCTTTACCTGGCATAGCACTTGTGCTGTGCTATCAGCGGTATCTTCTGGAAAACTGCTCCTTGGGCTCTACGGCCTTCTGGTAGCTCCTCAGCACACAATTTGGCTTCCCATCAGGTTTTTCCTTGGGAACTCCAGCTTGACACAAATCTTCATTTTTATTGATTTTATTGAGCTCTACATTTTTCTTTGCTCCCCTCCCTACCTCTCACCTCCCCTTCAACCCTCTCCCATGATCCCCATGCTCCCAATTTACTCATTTATTGTCTTTTTCTACTTCCCATGTAGATTAGATCCATGTATGTCTCTCTTAGGGTCCTCACTGTTGTCTAGGTTGTCTGGGATTGTGAATTGTAGGCTGGTTTTTTTTTTTTTTTTGCTTTATGTCTAAAACCCACTTATGACTGAGTACATGTGATAATTGTCTTTCTGGATTTGAGTTACCTCACTCAATATGATGTTTTCCAGATCCATCCATTTGCCTGCAAATTTCAAGATGTCATTTTTTTTCTGCTGTGTAGTACTCCATTATGTAAATGTTCCACATTTTCCTTATCCATTCTTCGGTTGAGGAGCATTTAGGTTGTTTCCAGGTTCTGGCTATGACAAACAATGCTGTTATGAACATAGCTGAGCACATGTCCTTGTGGCACGATTGAGCATCCTTTGGATATATACCCAAAAGTGGTATTGCTGGATCTTGAGGAAGGTTATTTCCTAATTTTCTGAGAAACTGTCATACTGATATCCAAAAGGACTGTACCAGTTTGTACTCCCACCAGCAATGCAGGAGTGTTCCCTTTTCCCCACAACCTCTCCAGCATAAGTTGTCATCAGTGGTTTTGATCTTGGCCATTCTTACAGGTGTAAGATGGAATCTTAGAATTGTTTTGATTTGCATTTCTCTGATGGCTAAGGATACTGAACATTTCCTTAAGTGTCTTTTAGCCATTTTAGATTCCTCTGTTGAGAGTTCTCTGTTTAGGTCTGTACTCCATTTTTTAATGGATTATTTGATCTTTTATGACCAATTTCTTGAATTCTTTGTATATTTTGGAGATAAGTCCTCTGTTTGATGTGGGGTTGGTGAAGATCTTTTCCCATTCTGTAGGCTGCCATTTTCTCTTGTTGACTATATACTTTGCTTTACAGAAGCTTTTCAGTTTCAGGAGGTCCCATTTATTAATTGTTTCTCTCAGTATCTGTGCTACTGGTATTATATTTAGGAAGTGGTCTCCTGTGCCAATGTGTTCAAGTGTACTTCCCACTTTCTCTTTTATGAGGTTCAGTGTGGCTGGCTTTATGTTGAGGTCTTTGATCCATTTGGACTTGAGTTTCGTGCATGGTGATAGATATGGATCTATTTTCATTCTTTTACATGTTGGTATCCAGTTATGCCAGCACCATCTGTTAAATATTTTTTTCCATTTTATATTTTTTTGCTTCTTTGTCAAAAATCAGGTGTTCATAAGTGTGTGGTTTACTATCTGGGTCTTCTATTCAGTTCCATTCGTCCTCCTGTCTGTTTTTATGTCAATACCAGGCTGTTTTCAGTACTGTAACTCTGTAGTAGAGTTGAAGTCAGGGATTGTGATGCTTCCAAAAGTTTCTTTATTGTAAAGGATTGGTTTTGGCTATCCTGGGTATTTTGCTTTTCCAAATGAAATTGAGTACCATTCTTTCGAGGTCTGTGAAGAATTTTTCTGGGATTTTGATGGGCATTGCATTGAATCTGTAGATTGCTTTTGGTAAGATTGCTATTTTTACTATGTTAATTCTACCTACCCAAGGGCATGGGAGATCTTTCCATTTTCTGTTGTCTTCTTCAATTCTTTCTTCAAAGATTTAAAGTTCTTGTCATACAAGTCTTCCACTTGTTTGGTTAGAGTTACTCCGAGATATTTTATGCTATTTATGGCTATTGTGAAGGGTGTTGATTCTCTGATTTCTTCCCCAGCCCTTTTATCATCTGTGTACAGGAGGGCTACTGATTTTTCTGAGTTAATCTTGTATCCTGATACGTTACTGAAAGTGTTTATGAGTTGTAGAAGTTCCTTGGTAGAATTTTTGGGGTCGGTTATGTAAACTATCATATCATCAGCAAACAATGAGGGTTTGACTTCTTCTTGTCCAATTTGTATCCCCTTGATCTCCTTTTGTTGTCTTATTGCTCTAGCTAGGACCCCAAGAACTATATTGAATAGATATGGAGATTGTCTTGTTCCTGATTTCAGTGGAATCACTGTGAGTTTCTCTCCATTTAGTTTGATGTTGGCTGTTGGCTTGCTGTATATTGCCTTAATTATGTTTATGTATGGTCCTTGTATCTCTGCTCTCTCCAAGACCTTTATCATGAAGGGATGTTGTATTTTGTGCAAGGCTTTTTCAGCATCTAATGAGATGATCATGTGGTTTTTATTTTTCAGTTTGTTTATATGGTGGATTACATTGCCAGATTTTCATGTGTTGAACCATCTCTGCATCTGTGGGATGAAGCCAACTTGATCATGGTGGATGATGGTTCTGATGTGTTCTTGGATTTAGATTTGCCAGTATTTTTTTGTCACTTTTTTTAATTCAAGATGTCTTTTTTTTAAACTTTATTTAATTTTATTTCATGTGCATTGGTATAACGATGTCAGATTCTCTGAAATGGAGTTACAGACAGCTGCAAGCTGCCATGTAGGTGCTGGGAATTGAACCCGGGTCCTCTGGAGGAGCCGTCAGTGCTCTTAACCACTGAGTCATCTCACCAGCCTGATTTGCCAATATTTTATTGAGTATTTTTACATCAATGTTCATGAGTGATATTGTAATGTCTCTTTCTTAGTAATGTCTTTATGTGGTTTGGGTATCAAGGCAATTGTAGCCTCATAAAACGAGTTTGGCAATGTTTCTTCTGTTTCTATTGTGTGGAACAATTTGAGGAGTTATTGGTATTAGTTCTTCTTTGAGAAACTTGTAGAATTCTGAGCTGAAACCATCTGGTCCTGGGCTTTTTTTTGATTGGGAGACTTTTGATGAGTTTCTATTTCTTTAGCAGTTATAGGTCTATTTAATTTGCTTATCTGGTCTTGAGTTAATTTTGGTAAGTGATATTTATCCAGAAAATTGTTCATTTCCTTTAAGTTTTCCAATTTTGTGAAGTACAGATTTTAGAAATATGACCTAATGATTTTCTGTATTTCCTCCATGTCTTTTGTTATATCCCCCTTTTCATTTCTGATTTTGTTAATTTGGATATTCTCTCTCTGCCTTTTGGTTAGTTTGGATAAAGGTTTGTCTGTTTTGTCGATTTTCTCCAAGAACCAACTCTTTGTCTCATTGATTCTTTGTATTGTTTTGTTTCTATTTTGTTGATTTCAGCTCTCGATTTGATTATTTCCTGCCATCTAGTTCTCTTAGGTGAGTTTGCTTCTTTTTGTTCTAAAGTTTTCAAATGTTCTGTTAATTCACTAGTGTGGGATTTTCCCAGCTTCTTTATGTAGGCATTTAGTGCTATGAACTTGCCTCTTCACACTGCTTTCATTGTGTCCCATAAATTTGGGTATGTTGTGTGGTCATTTTCATTGAATTTTAGGAAGTCTTTAATTTCTCTCTTTATTTCTTTCTTTACCCAGTGATGCTTCGGGTGAACATTGTTTAATTTCCATGTGTTTGTGGGCTTTCTGGAATTAATGTTGCTGTTGAATTCTAATTTTAAGCCATGGTGATTCCATAAGATACATGGGTATTCCAATTTTTTGTATTTGTTGGGGTTTGTTTTGTTATCTAGTATGTGGTCAGTTTTTGAGAAGGTTCCATGAGGTGCTGAGAAGAAGGCATATTCTTTTATGTTTGGATGGAATATTCTATAGATGTCAGTTAAGTCTATTTTAATCATAACATCTGTTAGTTCTCTTATTTCTCTGTTAATTTTTTGCCTGACTGACCTGTCCAGTGGTGAGAGTGGGGTGTTAAAGTCTCCCAGTATTAGTGTGTGGGGTTTAATGTGTGATTTAAGCTTTAAAAATGTTTCTTTTACATATGAGGGTGCCCTTGTATTTGGGGCATAGATGTTCAGTATTGAGATTTCTTCTTGATGGATTTTTTCCTGAAACTAATATGAAATGCCCTTCTTTGTCTCTTTTGATTGATTTTATTTGGAAGTCTATTTTTTTAGATATTAGGATAGCTACACCAGCTTGTTTCTTAGGTCCATTTGATTGGAAATTTTTTCCCCAACCCATTACTCTGAGATGATGTCTGTCGTTGAGGTTGAGGTGTTTTTCTTGTATGCAGCAGAGGGATGGATTCTGTTTTCGTATCCAATCTGTTAGCCTGTCGACACAAATCTTGCCACATTTGTCTTTAAGTAGCTCAGACAGACATCTTCCTCCATGTTACCATTTTACTAAGTCCCCTAGGTTGCTCCCCGCTTTACAAACTCTCTTCACAGGCTGGTCTGAGTCACTGAGGTCTGCCAAAGCCCTTCCTACTTTATAAACACCTTGCCCCACCCACACCAGCAGACTCAGCAAAGGCACTAAAGCTACACACCAGCCTCGAGGCGCCAGCTGGGTCAGTCTCTTCTCTAACTCGTCTGGGGTCCAAACACAGTTCTCGTATTCCTAGTTCAATAACATCTGTCCCTCCTGGTCTTCCAACCCCTGATATTTATGGGGACTTCAGATGGAAATAACCGAGTGTCCCTAATGTCCCCGAGGGACTGACTTCCCTCGTACTGTCTCAGGTTATGCAGCCTTTTCCTCATGGAGGGATGGGTTCACTTTTCTTGCCTAGGCAGCAGTCATACTGATCCCGTTCACCCCCATGTCCCACAGCCTCGGAAGCCATGTCCGAGTGCTGACCCATGTCCCCAGATTGGACAGACAACTGTACTGCCCATTTGTTTAACCTGTTTGTTAGATCTATTTATTCTTTGTGTATGAGTGTGTTGTTTCCATGTGTGTCTGTCCACCATGAGCATGCGTGGTGCCTGCGGAAGTCAGAAGAGAGCATCGGGTCACCAGGAACCGGAGCTACAAATGGTTTGAGCTGCCATATGGGTGCTGGAACCATATCTGACTCCTCTGCAAATGCAGCAAATGCTTTTAACCACTGAGCCATCTCTCCAGCCACTGCAATATGCCAGTTGGTAAGAGAAATTACAGTACTTGTGGGGAGGATGTAGCTCAGTTGGCGGAGGACCTATCTATTATGGAAGGAGCCGGGGTTTGATCTCCAACACCTCATAAACTGGGTACAGCGGCAAATGCTTGGGATTCCGGCACTCAGGAATGTCAGTTATGTCAGCCTTAGCTACAGTGGATTTTCTCTCTCTGTCTCTTTCACACACACACACGTTAGAGCTGGGAAATGGTTCACTGGGTAAAAACATTTGTTACACAAGCATCAGGACCCGAGTGTGAATCATTGGAACCCACATAAAAAGCTGAGTATGGCCGTGCATGTACCTGTAACCCCAAAGCCATAAGGAGTGGAGACAGGAGGATTGCTGGGGCTTCATGGCTACCAACTTAGCTCCAGATTCAGGGAAAGCTCCTATCTCAAGGGAATAAACCGGAGTGCGAGAGTAGAACAGACAACATCCTATTGTGGCTTCTGAGCATGGACACACACTGTGTGTCCATAACACACACACACACACACACACACACACACACACACACACACACACACACACACACACACACCAAAACACAGAATGCTAAAGTGCGAAATTCACATTTAACTCAGGGGGGCAGAGATCTGGGGATAGAACAAGCTTAATTAGGAACACAACACGGACTATACTGTCAAGGAGCTGGGGGTGGGGCAGGTGTCAAGAGACGGAAAAAGTACTAAGAATGGAGGATTCTGGTTAAGCAGACCAGCGACAGTACGTGTGGAGGCAGGTCAGGGTGACGGGCTAGCAATCACTTTGGGGTGGTGGGAGAGTTTCACCAGATCCTGAAGGTGGAGCTTCTGGATAAACTGACTGGACAAGATTTTTGCTACAACTGGATAAAGATGGCACAGAAGTACATTTTTCTGTCTTCAGGCAAGATACCCCACCACTGCTTGTTCCTTTTTGCTTCTTTGCAGAGACCTGGAATTGGCCCAATCCTCTCTGGTGGGCCCTCTGTCACCTTCTTCATACCCAGCAAGAAAAGGGCTGTTGGCCCTCCTTTCCACTCCACTGGCCACTCCCAGGCCCTTCCCAGCGTGCCTCACAGCCACTCTCAGTGGGGATGCTACAATGGATTTGACTGCCTGGGCAGGGCAGCAGAGGGCAGAGGTGGGCAAGCTAAGGAGGGCTGGGGCAGGAAGTGGGGCGCGATCTGAAGGGAAGATGAGTCCCTGTTTCTCATGTGGGTGTCAATGGACCACATCACAGACCTGGGACACTTGGGGTCCTAAAGAGGGGTCTGGTTCTCGTTGGACAGGTTTCATCTTCACAGCCTGTCACTTTATCATCGAAGTCTTCTCTGTGTGTATCTGTGCTCTCATAGGTGCACTCACGTGTGTGTGTCTATGCCCATGTGGAGACCAGGGGCTGATGTTGGGTTCCCTTGCTCATGCTCCACCTTAGTTTTTGAGGCAGGGTCTCTCACTGAATTTGGAGCTCACTTACTCAGCTGAACTGGCTGATCACTGAGCTCTAGTGATCCTCCTGTCTTCCTCCTTTGTTTTCTTCCTCCTCTTCCTCTTCTCTGCTTATTTAAAACAATGTAGAGTTTCTTGGTTTGTCTGGACTGGCTGCCAGCAAGCCCCAGGAAGCCTTTCATCTTCATTTTCCCATGCTGGAATTCCATGCACGTGCCGCCGTGCCTGACTTTCTGTGGGTGCTGAGGAGCTGAACTCAGGTCTGCTTGGTTGCATGGCAGGGATTGTCCACGTGGCCCCTGCACCACCTCAACAGCTTTTAGATGTCTTCTTGCTGCTCCCCAGGAGTGCCACATCACGTCCCCGTGACCTTTCTGCTGCCCACCCTGCTAGGGCTCCCTGAATCACCCCAAGCTCCCACCTTGGGCTCTCACCCAGGGCCTTCTGTGTCCCATTCTCTGGCCCGTCAGGCTGGGGCGAGCTCTACCTGTGTCAGAGAGGGACACACCTGACTCTGCCGTCTCAGCCCTTTGCATGGGACTGTGTGTGTGGTCAGTCACAGCTTTTGGATTCATCTGATTCCCAGGGGTTGGGCTGTGTGCCCTTCACTGCTTTGTGAAACCCCCTCTCAACACCTTATGTCTGCTGGTGACACTGTGCAGCAATTTGAGCCCAGGATGGAGGGACAGCTGTTCTCCAGTGGAGGTATCTCTCCCACCCTCACTATAGAGTTTATTTACCTTATTTTGGTTGTTTTTGGGTATTTATTTTTTGTTTTTTCTCAGAGCTGAGAATAGAACCCAGGGCCTTGTGTTTGCTGGGCAAGCACTCTACCACTGAGCCAAATCCCCAAGCCCTAGAGTTTATTTTTGTGAGTGTGTGCATACGTGTTCATGTGTTTGCATGTTCCTCATGTTCCTGTGGAGGACAGAGGGAAACCTCAGGTGTCTTTCCTCGGGAGCCATCACTTTATTTTAAAAATTTAAAAGATTTTAATATCTTTAATTGTGTGTATGTGTGTGTGCGCACGCGTGCGTGTGAGTGCAGTGCCCACAGAGGTCAGCAGTGTGCATTCCCCTGGGGCTGGAGTTATAGGTGGTTGTGAGCCACTTGATGTGGGTGCTGCGAATGAACTCGGGTCTTTTGGAAGAACAGTACAGTCCCTAATCCCTGACCCATCTCTCCAGTCCCCACTTTATTTTTTGAGTCAGAGTCTCTTACTGGGGCCTGGGTATCACCCAGCGAGCCCCAGAGACCCTCCAATTCCTGTTTCTCCTGCACGAGGAGTATAAGCATGCATCACCAGGCCCGGCTTGGTGGTCAGGATGAGACTCAGGCTTCTGTGCTTGTATGGCAAGCCTTTACCATGGAGCCATCTCCCCAGCCCCACATCTCTTTTTCTTGCTTCTGTTCTCTTGGGGTGCACAGGCCTGGGCCAGTCCAGTCCACAGGCAGGCTGCCAATTCCCTCCCCTCTAGCTCAGTATGCATCTGGTGGCAGATGGACCAGTCCATGATATGGGCGGGCTCAACCTCCTTTCCTCTTCCTCAGAAACCCATCACCAGCTTTTGTTTCCCACAGAGCGAGATGTGCTTCTGTCCCCTTCCTTGGGTTCTAGTCTGGCAGGTGATAGGCAAACCTTGGGCATATCTACATTCATCTCACATCAAAAGTGACACTGGACAGGTAGGTAGAAGCATACCCGGAATCCCAGCAGTGGGAGCAGGAGGCTCTCCAAATCAAGGCCAGCCTGGGCTATATAACGAGACTATCTGCTCTGGCAGGAGGAGCTCAAGGTCGAGGCTAGCCTGGGCTACATAGTGAGATTATCTGTTCTGGCACGAGGATCTCAAGGTCACAGCTAGCCTGGGCTACACAGTGAGATTATCTGTTCTGGCAGGAGGATCTCGAGGTCAAGGCTAGCCTGTGCTACATAGTGAGACTATCTGTTCTGGCACGAGGATCTCGAGGTCAAGGCTAGCCTGGGCTACACAGAGACTACCTGCTCTGGCTACTTTTCCTGATGCTGTGGTAAGTCACTCTCACCAAGGCATCTTAGGAGAGGATTTATTCTGGTTGACAGGTTACCATCCATCGCCAAGGGAAGAAGCTCAAGGCAGGAACGGAAGTAGGAACGGTGGAGGGATACTGCTTACTGGCTTGCTCAGCTACCTTTCCTACACAGTTCAGGCCCATCTGCCTAGGGGTGGCACCACCCACGGTGGGCTGAGCCTTCCCACACCAATTGGCAATCAAGAAAATGCAGAGACATGCCCACAGGCGAACCTGATGGAGGCAATTCCTCAACTGAGAGCTCTTCCTCCAAGTGCCTCAACTTGACAACCACCATGACTAGCCATCACACCATGTCAAGAGTCATTCAAATAAACAAAACAAAAAAAGTGGTATCAGTGTGCACGCACACACTCCCTTGATAGTCTGATGTAGCCAGGATCCTTCACCAGAGTCTGTGCCAGGCCGTTCGAACTTCCAGTCTCCAAAACTGTGAGCTAAATACACCTGTTTTCTTTATTCCCTTCTCCAAAAAAGTGACCTCAAATTCCACTCTAATTCCAACCATCCATTATAGGGAATACTGATGTCTTATCTGTTTTGTTTTGATTTTGAAGGAGCTAGGGATGGAATCTGAGGCCTTGAGCAAGCTGGGTAAGCACATTATCACTGGTTCACACCCCCAGCCTCACTAGTTATTTTTTAGGCAGGTTCTCAACCACTGATTCACACCCCCAGGTCCTCATTAGTGGTTTCTAGGCAGGTGCTCTACCACTGGTTCACACCCCCAGTTCCTCACTGGTTAGAATTCTAGACAATCTGCCTGCCACTGAGCCACAACTGCAGGCCCTCACTGGGGGACTCTAGGCAGGTCCAGCACTGGTAAGCTACCTCCCAGCTTTTAATGTTTGGAGCTAGGTCTTCCTAGTCACTCAGGCTGGCCTTGAACTCCCTCCGTAGCTTTGAACTCATGATCCTCCAGAGTAGCTGGGGCTTCAGGCTTGCACCACCATGTCTGACTGCGTGATTTTTATAATCCATGGCCCCCATTTTAAGATGTTTCTCCTTTGTGCCCTGCCCACTTGACAACAGGGCCTGAGAACATGGGGATTGAGGGAAGCATGGCACATGGTGGGGGTATACACACCCATCATCTGCAAGGAGGAAGGCGATTTGCTAGGTCTGTGTAAAAAACCCAGGGCGTGTAAGAGTGTCATCATGGAGATAGCTCACGTGCACACATGGGAACACACATCCCAGGGAAATGAGAGACAAGGACCTTCCTTCCTTCTGTGCCTGCATGTGTATAGGCAAACAGGGTGAAGTTTTGGTTCCTAAAGAACCACGGGTAGAGAGCCAGCCGGGCCCTTACTCCGAAGCATCTGGGCTACATGGTCTATCAAGAAAAGCACAAGCGTTTCACAAGGTCTTCTCAATGTAAGTGACAGGAGGCTGAAGAAGAGGGAGGAGGCAGAGGCTAGACCTGGTGAGGCTAGACCTGGTACCTGGGGCACTCAGCTCCAGACTGAGGTGAGCCAGTAGGCTCAGGGTGCAGGGACTTCAGAACATAGGTGCCCCGTGTGGGGCAGCAGAACACTGCCCCAAATAGTCATTGAACTGTCAAGGATCCACTTGTCTAAGGCCATTGCAAGGCCAGGCCTGGGGATGACAGGTCAGAACAGTACTCAAATGTGGCCTTGAACCTTTTGTTCATTTGACTGCTATAGCGCACAGGAACATGTCATGGCTCGAACAGGCTGACCCTCTGCCACACCTCTGTCAGCACCCTGCACACACAAGCGATGCCAGAAGGCAGTGTGGTGGAGCTGTGGGTCATCAAAGAGGGATCAACCTCCCGGTCACACCCTTGCCCATGTCAGGGTCGGACCCGCGCCGCTGCCTGGATATCCTCAAGGGGTCACCACCCTTCTCCAACCGTGAGCTCCACGAAGGGACCTGTGACCAGGGGGACGGGCTCCGGACACGTCCTGACAGGCACCGCAGGGGACCTAGGCCGTGGTCTGGAAGGAAAGGATGCTAGCTGGGGCTTGACGTCGTGGACATCTCCAAGGGTGGGCAGGGGTCTCTTGCATCGGAGAGGAGCAGGGAATCCAGGGATGCTCACCATGAGTAGCCACGAGCATCCTCCACGCACATGGAGGGTCGTCGCGGTAGTCAGAACTCCGTGGTGATGCCCCATGACCGGAAGTGCCCCCCCGTGGGCGCGGACAAGGCGGGGCCGGCGGGCGGCACTTCCGGTACCCACGCGCCGCCGCCTCCTCTGCCGTCGCGCAGCTCGCGGCCGTCACTTTGTGTAGTGCGGGGGGGTCCCCGGTGGTCACAGCCCCCGCCCCTGAGTCCGTGTCTCGCTCCGGCTTGGCCGGGCCTCGGGCGCGCGCGCGGTGAGTGGGGCGCGCGGACGCGGCAGGTGCGCGCGGGCGGGACGCGCGCGCTGGGGGCGGTGGCAGCGGCGAGCCTGGCCGTCCTGGATGCCCGGGCGCTGGAGGCCTCGAGTGGTCGTGGGGCGATCGCGGGCCTCCCGGGCCTGTCTTTGCATGGGTCGGTGCTGCAGCTGCACGAGCTGGATCTTTCAGGCCCCTAGGTCCCCCGTACCAGCCTGGGCCTCCGCGTCACGTCACGGATGGCTTGACTCTCCCCCCCACCCCGAGGGGGCATAGACTCCAGCGTGGGAGAGGGCGGGCCGGAGACGACTTGCGTTGCACCTTAGGAAGGTGCCAGCGCCGCCTCCTCCAGTTCAGGGGCGGGAGCTGGGCGGGGGCCGCCTCCACCCCCCGGAAAGACACCTTCCAAGGAGGGCTGTTACCACTCCTACCCAGGCGTGAGACGGATCCTAGGTAACCCCCTATAGAGAAGTAGAGGAGGGAAGCACCCTATGTTGGCGCCCTAAAGCCGGCTTTGTGGCATTTGGGGGCCATGGTCCAGTCTGCTTCGTCTGCAAATAGAGACTGACTGGGTGCCTATCTGCTAAGTCTATTGCCCACGAGGTGGGTGGGGCAACTCATTCCGCGAGTTGTTGGATTTGAGGGTGCCTCATGTGGACATAAGGAGGGAAAGAGGAGGTGCAGGTGCCAGCGAGGATCAGCTCACCTACTCAGCTTCGGTGGGTGGCATTAGCATTTTGTTTTGCTTCAGTAGCTACTGGCCGGTCTTGGGGGGGCTAGCTGGTCTGGTTGAGGAGCTTGATCTTGGGGATCTTGGATGGCCTCCAGGAGTAACCCTGGAGAGTCGGGGCTCCGGAAACCAGCAGATGGTGAGGATAGTAGTGAACAGGGAAAAACAACCTGGACAAAAAAGTCCTGAAGGGCTTTGAAGTCCTTTGAAGTGGGGGCACTGAGCTGGAATGCAGGTAACTAGGTACAAGTGTGCATGCATGTGCACGAGCACACACAAACATGCTCCTTCACGTGGGTTCCCCTGGATTTGGAACTTTTCTGGAACTCCTAACTTTTCAAACTTTACCACGTGTTTGCATACCCCCTTCTTATGGACGGGGCCCCGCCCCTTTCTGTGTCTGCTAAGTACAGTAAGGCTCAGGGAAAGAGGGGTTGGAGTGACGCAGGGCTTTTGCATGACAAAGCCATGAACTTGTCTTTTGTATTCTGATCTAGGATGGGAGGTCAAGGGGAGGTGAGGAGAAAAGCTTTCTGGGGACTGATTGGCTGGGGAGAGGTGGGGAGCCCCCTGGTCAGGCACATGAACTGACCTACCCCTGGTTAGACTGGTTTTCAGAACTTTTGTTAGGAATAGGCCTAGGGTCAGGGTCCCTAGGTCAGGGTGCCTGAAGCATCAGGCTTTTCTTGGCTTCTGCCCTTTTTTCCGGTGAACTGCTAACCTTAGAGGATTCTTTTGGGGGCTCTCATTTGGGGAGGTTCGAGACAGGGTTTCTCTGTGTAGCCCTGGCTGCCCTAGAACTCTAGACCAGGCTGGCCTTGAACTCACAGATATCCTCCTGCCTCTACCTCTAGTGCTGGGGTTAAAAGTGTGCACCACCACCACCCGGCAACCTTAGAGGCTTTTAATAGTTTCTTTCTCCTTGCTTTGACCTGACAAGCAGCTTAAGAGAGGAAGCTTTTGCTAGGCTCACAGTTTAAAGGCACAGACCATTGCTTAAGGTCGCATTGTATCCACAGTCAGGAAGCAGACAGAGATAAATGCTTGGTGCTCAGCTCCCTTGCTTCTTTTATTCAGTCCACGACCCCAGCTCAGGGGATGGAATCACCCGCATTCAGAGAGGATCTTCCTACTGCCATCAACCTGACCTAGAAACTCCCTCACAGACACCTCAGAGGCTTCTCTTCTGTGAGTCAAGATCCTGTCAAGTGCATAACAGTAACTATCATGGGGCTAGTGCACGGATTTGATGTTACCCAGTGTCCTCTTGGGAGGCAAAGACTCTCCACTGTTTCTGGGGTGCATTTTAGTTTGATGTATCCTTCCCTCAATCTTTGGTTGGCCTGCTGTGGAGTGTGACAGTTGAACCCTGCCTCTGATTTAAAAAACAAAACAAATCGATATCTGTGTCATTGACTATGATCTTTGGGGCCTGTCTTCAGTAAGTCTGGCGTGACTGCTGTGTGTCTGGCATGGGGACCCAAGGGGAAGAAAATGTCGACTCTGTATCATCCCCCTGTCAAATACTCTTCAGTAAAGAAAACGTGGATGCTGCCTGGGAAGAGTGGTAGCCACAATGGGCTTCCTCTTCCTTCTCTTTGTGTGTAGTGTATGTACAGTTTATATATACAAGTGTGAGTGTAGATGACAGAGGTTGGCATCAGATCTCTGCTTTAGGCGCTTTCCACCATATTATTTGAGGTAGTGTCTCTCTGTTGGAGGAGGGGGGCCCGCTTGTTCGGCCCTGCCGCCTGGCTAGCTTAGCCCTGAAATAACCACACAAAACTGTACTAATTAAATCACTGCTTGGCCCATTAGCTCTAGCTTCTTATTGGCTAACTCTTACATCTGAATTTAACCCATTTCTATTCATCTGTATTTTGCCACGTGGCAGTGGCTTACCCGCAAAGATTCGGCATGTCTCACTCTGGCGGCTCCATGGTGTCCCTCTCACTCTGCCCTTCTTTCTCCCAGCATTCAGTTCTGTCTTCCCTGCTTACTTAAGTTCTGCCCTATCAACAGGCCAAGGCAGTTTCTTTATTCTTTAATGGTAATGACAGCACACAGAGGGGACTCCCACATCATCTCTCTGAACCTGGGGCTTCCCAATTCCGATTGCCTGGCCAGCACTGCCCAGGCTTGGGTTTACAGATAGACAGTGCTGTGCTTGGCATTTTTTCCCCCTCCTTTCCCCTACAGCTGCTGGAGGATTGAACTCAGGTCCTCATGCTTGTGTGGCCAAGCACTTTGAATTTCTCCCACAGCCCCAGCTTTCTTCTTTACTTGGGTCCTTACAGAAAATAGTCTGGCTTGAGGAAGTCTGAAGTTGCTGCCCAAGGTGGTGACCATTCGGGAGTTAGTTCTGTGGGTGTCTGGGTTCAGCTTGAATCTACAACCTTAGGTCTGAGTAAGCAAAGGCCTTCTCTAGGTCTGAGGTGGGTGGTGGTTGGGAAATCTCTCCCTGAGTGTTCTCAGTGGCCCTGGGTGCTGGCCAGGACAGCCCAAGGCGTGTGTGTTCTTACCCTTCAGGCATCTTCCAACCCTAAAGAGCCCTGGAGGGCTCTGGTGGTCCTCTTGGGTCTAGTTTTGTGGCTTCAATCTTTGATGCAGTGCTGGGAGAACAGTCAGTCACAGCAGAGGGGACTTCTGGATGTCAGGAGTCCCAGCCCTTGGATTAGGGGGGTTGGCACAGGCAGGGAAGCTCAGAGAGTTCTAGATGCTAACGTATGGGATTCTTTTTACTTTGTTTTGACATTTACTTTCTTAGTGTATGGAGTGTGTCCCTGTTTATGTGTGTGCAGGTGTGTATGAATGTATGTGGAGGCCAGAAGTCAATGCTAGGTGTTATCAGTTGCTGTGTTGGCCACACTGGCTGGCCAGCAAGTGCCATGGAATCTCGTCTCTGTCTTCATAATGCTGGCATTATAGGCGTGTACCATCAGGCCCAACTTTGACACTCAGGAGAGCAAACTCAGGTTTTCATGCACGCAAAGCAGGCACATTGCTGACTGAGTTACCTCCTAAAGTATAGATTTTAATTAAATTTTTTTATGTGTATAAGTGTTTTGCATCCTTGTATGTCTTGTGTACTACTTGTATGTCTGGTGCCCACAGAGGGTAGAAAGGGCATAGTATCCCCTGGAATTGGAGTTACAGATGATTATGAGCTACCATGTGGATTCTGGGAATTGAACTTATGCCCTCTGGAAGAGCAGCCAGTACTTCTAACTGCTGAGCCATCTGTTCAACCCCCAGAGCATAGGTTTGGAAGCATATGTTTGAACAGAAAGGGGATGGGCTATAGGTGAGCCTGGTCGGAGCCAGCTGCTCAGGTGTGTCCATGGGAATACCAGACACAGTGACTTCTTATGGCCCTGGGCAGCTTTACCTGCTACAGTCTGGTTTTAAGCATCCTGAGGCAGTGCTGTCCACCGAGATGGCTCCAGTGTCTGGTGTGGCCTGGCATTTCTGGATCTTTTTGGAACTCAGCATTCTGGCATGGCCTGCCCTGCTTTTGAAAATGGTCCCATTCAGGTTGGAGATACTAACAGGGCAGGTGACATGATGGTGAAAGATCATAGGAATGAATTCTTTTAAAAAAAATAAAGATTTATTTATTTATTATGTATACAGTGTTCTGGCTGCATGTGTGCCTACATGCCAGAAGAGGGCACCAGATCTCATTACGGATGGTTGTGAGCCACCATGTGATTGCTGGGAATTGAACTCAGGACCTCTCCAAGGAAAGTCAGTGCTCTTAACCTCTGAACCATCTCTCCAGCCCAGGAATGAATTCTTGAAAACCACAGTGGACCCGTAAGCTAGCTCAACAGCTAACGGTGCTTGCTGCCAAGCCTGATGACCTGAGTCTGATTCCCTGAGACCCAGTGGGGAGGAAGGAGAGCAGACTCCTGCAAGGTGTCCTCCACATGTTTGACATGACATGCACCCCCACTCCACAAATAAAATATAATTAAAAGAAACATAACTGCCCAGCGTTTGAGAGTCACTGGACTGGTTCTTTGTAGACATGGACTGGATTAGTGGCTGTAGGACCCTTGGGGCTGTTTCCTTAGGCCCATGGCTCTAGGCTTCAGGCCAGGTGAAGCTGGACTGAGTCGGTGACATTGCTGGAGTAATAGGACCCTGTGAGTCTCCAAGGTGATGACATTTCAGCCATTCTTATTCTCTTCTCCTTGAACTTGAAGGAGTGTCACCTTGTATGTCACCTGTGCTGACCTAGTGATAAGTGGGACTCTACCTCCCTGACTGGCCAAGATTTTCACAGCACCCTGGAGTCAGGCAAAGATGGGCAGGAGAATGACCCCTGCTCATGGCCCCATCTCTCGTTTGACTCCCAGGAAGGGGCCTGAGAGTTTGCTGACTGCTGGGTGCTCTCTCCTTTCCCCTGACAAGACGAAGCAAGACACTCTTCCATCCTGCACCCCACCCCGCCACCCGCAGCTGCACAGGTGCCTGTGGTCTGACAGCGCTTCGGCCTGACCTGACTCATGTGTGCTGAGGGCTGGGTAAGCTGCTCATTTTTGCTTTCTTTGTGGGACAGGCTAGCCCTTGTAAGTTACACTCACCCATCAGTAAACATGGATCCCTGGCGCTCTATTGACTGAGCTCCATGCTTCTCCTCCTTGAAGATGGATGGATTGCGATAATGGGTGCCTTACCCAGGAACAGGTTACAGCTCACACAAGACACATGGTTGCTTGTGAGGGAACAGAAGCCATGTCCCAGAGGATTGTGGGGAGGAGCCCTTTGGGTGGGCTTTCTGGATAAATCACGTGCCAGTTGCACAGCCTGAGTTAACAGACAGACCATGGTCCTCCCTCAGCCCTTGCGGCCTCCCCTGCAAAGTGTCTCTGTGTTTCAGGCCACACAAAGGCTCTCTCCTAGGGCTGATGGCCGCCCTTCACACTACTCCAGACTCCCGAGCTGCCCAGCTGGAGCCTGCAGAAGATGGGTCAAAATGCGATGCTGACCCTGATGAGGATGGGGATGAGGAAGAGACAGGGAGAGAGGAGGCAGAGGGGGAGGAAGAAGCAGAAGATGTAGTAGTGGAAGAGGAGAAAGCGGCCACACAGGTCCAGGAGGTGGAGGTGGAGGCTAACTCAGAGGATGCTGCTGATGCTGGCAGTGCGGAGGAAGTGCTGGCAAAGGAGCAGAGGCTGAACTTGGGGACCCAAGAGCAGCTAAGCAATGGTGGTGATGTCAAGTCACCAGCTCTTCAAGGAAAAGGTAGGAACAAGAACCCTTCCGCTGCTGGGGGACGGAAGAGGCTGGGGTCATGAAGGTGGGACTGGACCTGGGCCTAAAATATGGGAGTAGCCGGGAGCACCACCCTGCTTGCCAGCCAGGCGCCTCAGGCCCTAAACAGTCTTCCTCTCAGCCCTGCAGGCCTCCCGGGTCTCACCTGCTATTCAGGATGAAGATCCAGAGGAAGAGGAGGAAGAGGAAGATGATGAGCATTTCCTGACTCAGGTGAACTGCATAGACACTGGTCAGCTGTGGTCTTGGGCCCTCTTTGCCTTGTGGCTCTTGAGTGAGGACAAGGCTTTAGTCTCCAGGACCAGGGTTTATATAGTTGTTTTCCCAGGTCCCTGTCCCTTCCCAGGCCATTATGTTGTTCTGAGTACTCCGGCTACCTCCCACTCAACTGTACTAGGCGTGGCTGTCTCCAGCCCACTCCCAAGGGGTCTGTTTTCCTGCTGTTGGGTCAGACATCAGTACCCACACTCAGTTTAGTTGGTACCACCTGTCCATTGCTAACCTGTTGATATAGCCAAGGTATTTGCCAGGACTAGTCTGTGTGACATAGGAGGGGCCATGGTAAGAGGGGCCTGCCCTCTCTGAGTTTGATGGATAGAAAATGGGTCCCTGTCAGAGGGTGAGAGGCCTGAGAGATGGCTGTACCATCTGGGCACATGTAGACCCATCAATAATGGAATGCTGGGCCATGTCCCCACTATGTTTTCTTATCTCGAGTGGACATTGGAGGCAGAGCATTCCCTCAACCTCTCTCCTGGGGCTCTATGTGCTTCAGGGGCTGGTGACTTTTGAAGATGTGGCTGTGTACTTCACTTTGGAGGAGTGGGAGAGGCTGGATGTGGACCAGCGAGACCTCTACCGGGAAGTAATGCAGGAGAACTATGGAATCCTGGTCTCCCTGGGTAAGGAAGGACCCTGAGGCAGTCTGCTGTGCAAGCTGTCAAAGAGCGTGTTTCTTGAGCTCCTGGGTTTTGGCGCAGTCAGTCCATTCTGGCCTCTGGGTTCGGAGGTCCAAACCAGGTGGAGACATGCTATGAAGCTGGTGGTCCCACTCTGGCCTCTTAGCTGCACAGCCCCAGTAGCCTTTAGGTGGGAGGAGAACATGTGGGTATCCTGCGGTGTGGGTGTATGGGAGGAAGAGGGCAGGGCTTCCAGGGATGGATCGTAGGATCTCTCAGAGCAGAGGTCGTGGGAAGGGCTGGTCCTTGGAGGGTAAAGAGCAAAGGATTTGGGTGTGGACAGGGATAGCCTGGACTCCGTTGGGGCAGCCACCATCTTTCCCTCTCCTGGGTAGGATACCCAATTCCCAAGCCGGATCTGATCTTCCACCTCGAACAAGGAGAAGAACCTTGGGTCCCAGACAGCCCCCATCATGAGGACGGAGACATTGTCACTGGTGTCTACACAGGTGAGCGAGAGTCTTGAGGGGATTCTGCTGGTATGATTGCTCAGGGTTGGGTCAGACTTGAGCCTTTACCAAGGCAAGCCCTCTGCCTCCCGGATGCTGGTAGTGCTCATGGGTGTGGGTAGCTGTGAGGAGACAGAGAGGCCAATGTGTGCTGGCCCCTCTGTCACCTCGAGTCCTCAGGGTCCAGCTTCACTGAGGTCTAAGGGCCAGTTTGTCCTTAGAGAACCTTAAGTGGTTTTGTTGTTGTTCCCATCTTGGAACCTGGGAAGTTTTTCGGTTTTGTTTTTCTGTAAGTGAGGGGAGTTGTCAAGCCGGCACGGACGCCTGCCAGCCTGTCAGTGTGGCTTTTTTCCACACGCACACTGCCCAGTTTTCTGACTGCCCCACCCATTTGGCCATGTTTTCATACGGTGCCCCTCAGTCCCTCCACTTCCTCCATAGCCGTCCAGCTTGTTTTTAGAGACAGGGTGTCACTGCTATCCGAAGCTCACCAATCGAGTAAGCTAGCTGGCCAGTGAGCTCCGGGGATCTGCCCATCTCTGCCCCTCCAGTGAGTGTGCTGCCACGTTGGTTTGGTTTCTGTATGTGTGAGTTTGGGATTTAACTCAGACGTCCCGATTCTGATCTGGGTGAGCAGTGTAAAGCCTCCGGGAGAGTTCTGAGGTGACGGGTATAGAAGGCAGTGAAATGTGGACTTCTCTGGGCAGCTCACACTGGCTCAGGCTCTGCCCGGTCAACTCTGAGCCCCACTTCATTCATATGGAGAACAGAGTCTGAACTAAATCCACAGATTCCGGCCTGAGCATGCTGGATTCCTGGTCACACTGAATGTGCCATGGGGTCTGTGAGTCTCACCAGGACTTTGGAGTGATGGAGGCCCTTGCCTGCAGGTGTCCCTCTTGAGCCTGGGGTGTTGTTAGCCCAGGGTGGGACAGTGAACTAATTTGGAGTTATTATAGATGTGTATTAAAATAGGAAGAGGAAAACCTTACTCTGGTAACATGCCTGTGAGCCCTCAGTAGCTCGGTGAGGGGCAGTGAGGACTCTTTAGCTTTTCACACAAGGCCCAGAAGTAGGTAGAGTTACTTGAGGGCCAAGTGGGAGGTGTGGTCCATTCATAGACACATTCAGAGAAACCACTTAGAGAGAGCAGGGCATAGGCCAGCACTGGCCACCCTCTTGAGTGTAGGTTCAAGCTATGCCATCATGTGCCATTCACTTGAAGGTCCAGGAGAAGAGCCTGGTCCTTTTTAGTGCAGGTGACACCAGATGACAGGTGACATATGCACCTGGATGGGGCTTGAAAGCTCCTTGAGAGGACTGGTTAACTGGGCCAGTGGCTCTGTGCCTTCTGTGACAAGCCATGGTGTTGAGGCTGTTAGCCTGAGATGTCTCTCAGCCTGGCCCTGTCTGCAGACTGTCAGTTGGTACAGGACCCATGAACATCTTTTGAAACGTTTTAAGCCCAGTACTCAGGAAGCAAAAGCAGGTGAATCTGAGTTTGATGCTAGGCAGGGCTACATAGTGAGACCCTGTCCCAAGAAAAACAAATAAAAACCTTTATGTGTGAGGTCAGAGGACAAGCTCGGGCATCAGTCCTCAGCATCTGTCAGAGAGAGGGTGCCTTTATTTCCCAACACTGCATAGGTCCCACTAGTGACTTGTGAGTTTTGCGGGGGTCTCCCGGCCCTCATAGGATGCCTGGGTTAGACTCATGCTAGTGTCTGGCTTTCCATTGGCTCTAGGGATTTGAACTCAGGTTGTAATACTTGCAGGGCAAACATTACTCACTGAGCTATCCCCAGGTCATGTCTTTGATGTGTCACAAGACTGCCCACAGGGGATGCAGATGGCGGGACATGGGAGAGGCACTGGCACAGGGCAGCTCTCGGGTCTTCTGAGGACAGCCAGTGGTTGAGTGTCTGCCTCCCTTCTCACCCTGCCTGCTCTTTCATTCGTCTCTGCCCAGCAGTGCCACCTGGGCCCTGAGAGCGGCTGTCTGGCAGGACAGATCCTAACTGTCCCAAGACTGGCCATCTGGACTTCCAAATCAGCCTTGTAAGACAAGACTCTAATTTCCCCTCCTCTGCCCCTTGTGAGTTCAGCTGTACATGATGTGTGGGCTCCCGGGCACATTCCTTCACTCAGGTGTTGCCATCTTCTGTGATGCTCAGAGTCCCACTTGCCCTTCAGCCTGTGCTCTTTGTATCCTAGCAACCCTGGCCACCACCTTCTACTCTTTGCTTCAGCAGTGTCTGAACCAGCTCACCTTCCTGACCCAGCTTCCATCCCATGGGGTCCTGGAGAGACCCCTGACCCTAGCTTAACCCTGTTTCCTGCCTCCAGTCTTCACCGGAGCAGACATGCCCTGATGGCGGCTGCCCTGGCTCCTGGTGTCTGTGAGCGCCTGGCCTTCCACTCTGGGACAGATCCTCCGCTAGCAATTGTCCTTTCAGCAGCCTCCAGAGGCCGTGCTGCCCAGAGCAGTGCCCGGCCCTGTGGGGCCATCCCCGGCCCTGTGGGGCCATCCCCACTCCTTCTCTTGAGGCCTCTACCCCCTTTCCTTTCTTGGTTTGTGTGTACAGGTGTGCATGGAGGCCAGAGGTCAGCACAGGAGCTGTCCCCTAGTTGAGGCTTGGTTTCTCACTGGAATCTGGGGCTTGATGATTAGGCTGGCTGGCCAGCGAGCCCCAGGAGTCTATCCAAGCATGCACTAATGCATCAGGCTTTTCATGTGGGTGCTGGGAAGTGAACTCAGGTGTCTGTACTTATGTGGCAAGTGTTAACCAAGCCGTCTTCCCGGCCCCTTTTCTGAAAGGGAAGGATAGGAAGGAAACACTCCACTGAGGATTGAACCAGCTTAAACATCGATATTTAACAGATGGTGATGTAGTTTAAGAGGTAGTCAGACTCCAATAACCAGCAGGTGAGCACAGCCGGGGGTGTGTGTCTGGAGCCCCACGTGTGATCCTTCCTAAGCAAGACTGATCTCAAAGTGCACACTGCTAGCCTGCGGGCAGTTGGTATCCATCTGGGCAGACACAGCAAGTATCAGTTATCTAGTGGTTCAGCTGAGCACAGGCAAGGGAGAGTGGCAGGGGAAGGGCTGGCTGTCAGCCAGGAGCAGGGCATGGACACCCCCAGCAGGCAGAGTCTGGCACACAGCTATGAACTAGGAACCGTAGAGGGTCTCTTGGTGGAGTTTCACTCAGCCATGCCCTGGAGGGAACCTGGATAATAGAGTCCTCTGGTCCTAGCCAGGGCACAAGGTGCTGAGCTCTGTTGTTTCTAGGTCCCTGGGCTTAGTGCAGGTAGAAGGGAAGAAGTAAGGAATGTCTGGCAGAGAGGCTGGCTTCTTAGCATCTGGGACAAAGGGGCTGACAGGTATCCAAGTGCTGGAGGCTCTGATGGGGTGAGGGAATGCTTACTCCTCCCAAATCCCCGTGACAAAGGCAGGCCTTGGGTCCTCTTAATACTCGGGTCTTGGTGTTGAATCGGTACATTACCCATGAGGACATCAAGGCCAAAGTGCTGCTGTCTCTTAGAGGCCACTCACCAGCAACAGGGGGCAGCCCAGAGCCCATCCCAGGAGAAGGGCCGCCTGCTTCCAGACCTGTCAGTGTGGCCAGCACTTGGCACAGAGGACAGATGCCAGTGTAGAAGCTGGCTACCTTCCCAGGCTGCAGTTCAGACACCTTCCTGGCAACCCTCAGTGAGGCTGCCCACATCCATAGACTTAGGCATCTTTTTGGTATGCCTCCTCCATTGGGGACTGTCCCCAATACGGGAAGGAACTCTGCCTGAGCTCATCTTCAGTTTCTGGGTCTAGGTGGAGGAGATTTGGGGGGAGCATGAAGACAGGTACAGTTCTTGGGGGCCTCAGAAGTGGTTGTCAATGGAAAGAAAATGGCACCTTGCTGGGGACCTCTGTGCCTGCTATGCCTTGTCTGGATCCCTGGTTCTCTGCAGCTGCTGACAGGCTGCCTCTGAAACAGCCAGCTCACCCTCCATCCCCCGGCCTTAGCCTTGGAGGGGACTGGCCTGCTCAGGGTCCCTGGAGTAAAGGAGCTGGGAATTGGGGGGAATCCAGCAGATTGGGGGGAATCCAGCAGATTGGGGGGAATCCAGCAGATTGGGGACGTAAGACATGGAAGGTCCCCTGGCGTGGAGTACAGTGGAACAAGCTAGTTTTGGGCTTATAAATCCCCAGTATTATGCTTCAAAGGGACAAATCTGTAAGATTCACACTGCCAGCCACCATGAGAGTGACGTTTTCAGATATGGGGGAAACTGTGACAACCCACAATCCTGAGTGTTTCAGCTTCCTCCCCTGACCCCTCTCATCTTTCCCGAAACCTCTTTCACCAGAGTCCGGGTGTCTCTAGCTCAGGACGTGGGTTGTAAAGATGTCCTTGTGGCCATGCTGTGTGATTTGTCTAGACAGTAGACTTTGAGCCCTGCCTCTTTGTGGAGGCCACCTAATCACCCTTCACCTGTGGTTGGATCTCTGGGCAAACATTAGATGCAATGAGCCCCCATCCCTACTTTACTCCCCAGGGGTCTGGGTGTGGCCCTCAGGGCCACTTGTTGGGCTGCTGCCCTCCCCACTTCCTTCTAGCTGTTTAGAACACACCACACTCTCCGGGTTTGAGTGTCAAGTCTCACAGCAGACCTCTGGATCTTCACCTGAGGCTGACAGACTGGCTCTGTGTAAAGGCTGTTCCTCGAGATGGCACACTGCATGGCTATACTTCTAAACTTTGAGCAAACACCTTGAATCCAGGAATGAGGAACTAAAGCTGGTCTCCCTAGGGGTTCTCTCCCAGAAGCTCAGCAGCTTCCCTAGGTCTCACCTTGGGGTGGAGCCAGCTGACTTCCCCAGGGCTGGGGGTGGGGCTTCACCCTGCATCACTGGTGGCCTCCCTCACATCACTGAGCTTAGTACAGGCCTCGGGCTTGTTGAGCAGTGGCCATGCCAACTCCAGAGGTAGCCGTGAAATCCCCCAGGCCTTTTTCAGGGTTGTCCACCCTGCAGAGCTTCACATGGTGGAATCCTCTAAGACAGCAGATGTCCCTGCTGTTCCCAGACTCTGGGCAAGTACCAGCCTACTCTCGAGCTCCTGGAGAGTCACGGACTGGCTCAGAGATCCAGGGGATTGTATTCCTTCGTTAGCATCAGCTTCCCCTGATTTACTTGGGCTCTAGTTAAAAACTATGTAAGCCTCTCACCAGAGCCTAGGGAATGTCTTTGTCAGCCAGCTTCTCTCTGCCCCAGGGCTACGCCTGCCATCCCAGGTTTGGAAAGTTCTGGCTGAACAAAGGGCAGCCAGCCAGCAAGCATCAGGGCCTCTCTCTGTCACTTCTTGTCACTCTGGTGGCCACGTTGGCAGCTAGAGGTAAACTCAGCTTAAGAAATTTTTCCATCTAAAACGTCTAAATTATATATTACTAGAATAGTGGGAAAAAATAAAGTAACCCATCAGCGTGTGTATTCACACATCTGTAGTTAGGCGCTCACCGTTCTCTCTGCTTCATGAATGTGGCACTATGCTGTCTTCCCCTGTGAATGACACTAGTGTGTAGAACTAGGGCTGATGGGGTACAGGGCTTGACATGTGAAGCCACCCCTGGTTTTTGAGACTTCCTGGCCCAGCCCCTGGCTTTTGTGGTCCAGAACTTTGCCCTCAGAATCAAGTGGATGGGAACTCAGCCCTCCGAGTTGCTGAGATCTGAGGTGGGAATGATGACCACGAGAGCGGCACACAGATGCTCTGAACCTGGACACTGTGGCCCAGGCAGTGTCCCTGTGTCTGCTGGTGGTGGCTCTGTATCCATGCTCATTTCCTCAACAGACTTGATTCTAGAGCCCACACCATCGCCAGGAAGGGCAGAAGAATGAGCCAGGGGTGCATCTCAGTGGAAGGGTCCGTGGCAGAAAGTTCCAGGGGTGCTCACAGTACACACACTCTCAGGTGGCCTGGAGTTTCTCAAATGCAGAGCTCAGGAAAGTGAAGCCCGGGGTGACCCCACAGTAGGGGGAGGAGCTCAAGACCCCAAATGCACAGCTCCCAGGGCCTCGGTAAGGTGAGCGCCCAGGAGCTCTTCCCTGGCTAGCAGTTCCTGATTCTGCTGTCTAGAGTGGAAGAGAACCCCCTGGCCACTGGTAAAGGCAAGTAGAGGGAGACTTACTGAGGAGTCTTCACAGAGGCGGGTCCTCCAGGCAGAGGACATGGCTGGGTGTGCCATGCTGGGTGCCTGGGGACTGCAGTGTCCCAGGTTTCACTCTGTGCACAAGTTTATCTGCGGATAAACTACCCACTTGGCAGTCTCCTATCCTCCACAGAGTGGCAAGCCCTCAAGAAACCCTGGCTTTCCTGGCCAGGTGTGCATTTTAGGCCTCCTAACTGGGGAGGGGAGGCCAGCGGCTTTCCTGCCTTGGAGTTGGCCAGTACTGGCTATGGCATGCACCACCTCTGACTTGCCTGAAGCAGTCAAGTGGTTTGTTCCAAGGATTTTAGGGCAATTTCCTTGCCAAGCTCCTGTGCCATCACCCTCATGTCTTGTCACCTTCAGGAGCCTGGTTCTGGAACGATGACATAGAGGACCATGAGGAGGAAGATGACGAAGACTTCCTCGCTGAGATGGCAGAAGAGGAGAACGAGCCCCCAGGGCTCTGGTCTGCTGCCTATGGTGTGGGGGATGTGCCTGGGACTTGGGGCCCTGACGATTCAGATTCGGTTCAGACTCCAGAGGGTTGGGGACCCAGCCCAGGCAACCTCGGTATCCTGGCTGAGGATGTTGAAGCTAAACATTTCCTGTCTGGCCGTGAGCCTGGGGAGAACTTTCTGGCGCCCTGGGCATTTCCCGCAGCAGCTGTCCCCATCGGACGTCCGGAGACCACTTGCGACGTGTGCGGTAAAGTGTTCCTGCACCGTTCGCGCCTGGCCAAGCACCAGCGTTACCACGCGGCGGTCAAACCCTTCGGCTGCGAGGAGTGTGGCAAGGGCTTTGTGTACCGTTCGCACCTGGCCATCCACCAGCGCACTCATACCGGCGAGAAGCCCTTCCCGTGCCCGGACTGTGGCAAGCGCTTCGTCTACAAGTCGCACCTGGTTACACACCGGCGCATCCACACGGGCGAGCGGCCCTACCGCTGCGCCTTCTGCGGTGCGGGCTTCGGGCGGCGCTCCTACTTGGTGACCCACCAACGTACGCACACGGGCGAGAGGCCCTACCCGTGTTTACACTGTGGCCGTAGCTTCAGCCAGAGCTCAGCGCTCGCTCGCCACCAGGCTGTGCACACCGCCGATCGTCCTCACTGCTGCCCGGACTGCGGCCAGGCCTTCCGCCTGCGCGCTGACTTCCAGCGGCACCGGCGCGGCGGCTGCACGGAACCCAGCAGTGGCGAGGGTGCGGGGATGGCTCCCCACGAGATGGAGATGGCAGTAGCAGCTGTAGCCACGGCGGAGCCGGAGGAATTGGAGGCCAGGCCCGAGGAGACCAAAGAGCCCGGGACTGATGTGGCAGACGGGGACACAGAAGCTGAAGCCAGAGAGGACGAGGAGGTGGTAGCTGCGGCGGCAGAGGCGACGGTCCCCGACAGCAAGAAAGACCCTGAGCCAGACAGGCGGTTCCCTGAGATGGGCAACGGCCTGAGTGGGGGCGAAGGGCCTTCCTCGCACCCCCTCGGCTTCCATTTTCCCATGCACCCCAAGTCTTGGCTGCATCCAGACGGCTTCCCCATACTGGGGTTCCCCGAGTTCTCCGAACGACTGCAGGTCGACGGGCGTCATCTCTCCGGTCCCCTGGGCGCCCCGCTGTCCCTGGAGGGCGCGGGGTTGGCTTGTGACCCGTTCCGCAGCGCGGGCCCCGGAGTCGGGGCGGATGGTGGCCTGCGAGCGTTCGCGCCCACCGCAGGGTCGCTGCTGGCGGAGCCCGCGCCCGCCGCGATGGCGGAGGAGGAGAGCCCGTGGATCTGCTCCGACTGCGGCAAGACGTTCGGGCGGCGCGCGGCGCTAGCCAAGCACCAGCGCTACCATGCAGGCGAGCGGCCGCACCGTTGCGCCGACTGCGGCAAAAGCTTCGTGTACGGCTCGCACCTGGCGCGCCACCGGCGCACGCACACGGGCGAGCGGCCCTTCCCGTGCCCGGAGTGCGGCGCTCGCTTCGCCCGCGGCTCGCACCTGGCGGCGCACGTGCGCGGTCACACGGGCGAGAAGCCGTTCGTGTGCGGCGTGTGCGGGGCGGGCTTCAGCCGGCGCGCGCATCTCACCGCGCACGGGCGCGCGCACACGGGCGAGCGGCCCTACGCGTGCGGCGAGTGCGGCCGGCGCTTCGGGCAGAGCGCGGCGCTGACCCGGCACCAGTGGGCGCACGCCGAGGAGAAGCCGCACCGCTGCCCTGACTGCGGCAAGGGCTTCGGCCACAGCTCGGACTTCAAGCGGCACAGGCGCACGCACACGGGCGAGAAGCCGTTCCGCTGCGCCGACTGCGGCCGCGGCTTCGCGCAGCGCTCCAACCTCGCCAAGCACCGGCGCGGCCACACGGGCGAGCGGCCCTTTCCCTGCCCCGAGTGCGGCAAGCGTTTCTCCCAGCGATCGGTGCTCGTGACGCACCAGCGCACGCACACCGGGGAGCGGCCGTACGCGTGTGCCAACTGCGGCCGGCGCTTCTCGCAGAGCTCGCACCTGCTCACGCACATGAAGACGCACCGCGGGCAGGCGGGCGCACAGACGCAGAACACCGCCACCAAGGCCCAGGCGCCTGCCAAGGCAACCCCGCCTCCGCCGCCACCGGGCTCGGGCACCGGGTCAGGAACGCTGCTCGAGTTCGCCGGCGGAACCAGCTTCGGCTCCGATCCCACCGCGTTCGCTGGGCCCTCGGGTGCCTACGAGGAGAGCGTCTTGTGAGGCTGGTCGAAGCGCGCGGCGCCCTCCCGCTCCTCGAGGCGGGCTGAGGATTCCCAATCTTGGGTGCTCTTGGGCCCTATCGCCCCAAGCTTCAGATCTCGCTTGGGCGCGCACGGGGCCGCCACTCTGATCAAGAGCGACCCATCCTTGGATCTGTGCTGCAGAGATAGCGGGCAAAGCCAATTCGTTCATCACGGATTCAGATTCAGGTGGCCCATAGGGCCAGCGGCTTAGGGGAAGCCCTAGCATTGGGAGAGGGTGAGAGAGATCATCCAGCTGCATCCGGGTTTCTTGGTGGGTTTGGCTTCTTCTCATTCTCGTAGGAGTTTCAGGGACCGTCTTCTGGTCACTTGGGTGTGTCCAGTAAGTTTTAAGAACATGGTTCATGACAGGCAGGAGCCTCACTAGGTTTCGTGGGGATGGAGGTGCGAACAGGGGAAGCTTTTGTTCTATCGACTGGGTATTTATTTCCATCTTTTGTATGGCCTGAAAACTGGGGAGGTGTTGAAAAAGCAAGACACCAAATGCGTAGTCAGGTTGCGGATGTTGGCTAGGTCCCCGGGGAGTTGGAAGCCTTATTTGAAAATCGTTACTCCAGCCCCATCGAGCACTGGCTACAAGGTGCGTTTTGGTATTGGAATCCCCTCCAAGCTTGTTGGTGCTCTAGTGACTGCAAGTGGCACACATGGACATCTTTGGAGTGCCTGGTGTGGGCTCCTACAGACCTGATCTCCAGACTAGTTCCCTAGCAGCGCTCTCCGCCGGAGCAGGTAGCCTTTCACAGCACTGGGGTGGGTTCTGGAACCTTTCCCCTCAGCTTATGATAAAGGCCCTTTATCCTCTGCAAGACTCTGTCTCTTAACTCTGCTGTAATCACCCTACGCTAGAAGCAGGTAGTGTTTCTGCCATGGCCGGGTCCCGTGGCTTACAGAGTGATTGGTGGCTCGCACAGTGGTTGTCCACCTAAGGTATCACGTGGACCTGAGCGCACAACGCCTTACTATGCAAGGCCCTTGCACAGTGGATAGCTAACTCTCCAGCCTGGACTGCTGGCATCTGAGGTGTGGCACACACAAGCCCCTCCCACCCTCCATGAATTCTGGGCCAGCGTGACTGTGGGCTAAAGAAGCGAGATTTCCACCCAACTGCGTTCCCTTTTAGACCTAGATCCTTTGTTGTAGTGTAGACACGCCCTTGGGGCCCAGGAGCTAACGGGCAGGCTGCTAGGTGCTGGGTGGGTAGTCCATGGGTGGGAGGAGCTGGGGGTGATGGTCTGAAGGTAGCCTGGCCAGTTGAGGTGAAGTGGGAAGGCATGGGTCCTGATTGCTCAGCAGTGGCCTCTCTGTCCCATTTTTTATGCTCTTCCCATGTCTTCTGGGACATGAACTTCAGAAAAAGCCAGGGCAGGGTGGGCTGGCAGGGCACCGACCCCATCCCTCTTGTTCCCTGGTGGTTTCCACTCTGTCCCTCTGCTGTGGGCAGGAGGACCTAGCTTTAATAAAGATGGAGACACAAGCTTTGGGACTGGACTCTGCTTTTGCCCCACTTTGGTATCATCAGGGAAGCTCACTCTGCTAGGTCCATCTCTTTTCTGACTTGTTTTCCCCTTCTGAGAAGCTGGAATCGATTCTTGCATGGCAATCATGGATTTGGCCTGTGCCAACCACACCTTGCTGGGCTGCCTCCCACTGCCACACATGTGGAACAACACACATGGGACATGACAGGGATTCATTCGGCTAACCTTCCGGGTTTAAAGAGAGGGCCTGATCTTTCTCAGAGTGCAGATCTATGCTTTGGCCTTTTCTCAGGGGTTCCAGTGCTGTGGGGTTTATCTACTCCAAAGCCACAAAGGCATGACTATCCCCAGGAGTTCCCAAACAACTCCCTTTAACCTGGCTTTTCTTATTTGGTCTCTGTGATAGGATCTTTTCCCATTGGGTTTGAGAATACGCAGATATGATTTGAGGCTTCAGAATAAAGGAAGCTAGAATCTCCATTAAAACAAGCAGTTGGGCAGGGGGTGTAGCTCAGTTGGTACAGTGCTTGCCAGCATTCAGCTTTTCATCCCCAGAACTCCATAAACCAGGCATGGCGGAGGAGAAGCAGGGACTACCTCAAACAAACAAAAATACCCCGGACTTTTAGGAGGTAGATGTAAGAATGGATAAGACGTAAGGATGGATGACCATTCAGATCTTAGCCTACTGAGAAAGGCCAAGTAATTCTTGGATAAAGCTTATCATTGATGTGCAGCTGGAGTTTTTATGTTGTAGGGGTAGGGAATCCCCAATCTGACAACTGCCTCAAAAAGTCTTTATTACCTGTGAAATGTGACCAACCAAAGGTGATAGTTGGAGGATCATCATGGCTGGGCATTCTCTCCTCCGCCTACCTGTTTTCATCTTTCTCACGTCCCTGTTTTCTCAGCCGTTCACTCTATTTTTTTTTAACTTTATCTCTGTTTTACCTATTTAGATACTGCTCTCGCTCTCTCTTTCCTCCCTCCCTCTTTTAATTTTCTGTTTATGTGATAAAGTGGTTTTAGGTTTTTAGGTTCATTATTTCTCTCCAGAGTTTAAGTTATACATGAATTATGAAACCTCAGACTCATCCCATCCTATACCTGGGCTCCTGTTCATACGCATGTCTATATGGAAATGGTTCAGGACAAGAACATACTTTAGATACCGTTCAGCAACTTGCTTTTGTCCCCACCTCAAAGCGTACCGTGTACAGTTGTGCATGGTGACACATAATGCCTGTATCCTAACACTTGGGGCAAGTGGAGGAAGATCTCAGGTTCTGAGTTCCAGAGTGCTGTAGTCTAAAACACAACAGGAGGTCAAAGAGACAGCTCAGCAGTTAAGAGCATTGGCTGCTCTTTCAGAGGACCTGGGTCACATTCCAGCACCCGCATGGCAGCTCAGAACTGTCTGCAACTCCTGGCTCTGCAGGCACAGGGAACATATGTGGCCCACAGAGCATCCACACACATAAATAAAAGCGACAGAACAACTTATGCTGAATTTGCTTCATCCATTTTCCTATCTACTTTCCCCAATCCGCACGGTTTTTGTTTCACCTGTTACAATTGGAACATGTGTCTTTTGGGTTTTCCTTTTGTTTTTAATATGTGGGGCTAGATAGACAGCTCGGTAGTTAAGAGCACTGGTCACTCTTCCAGAGGAACCAGATCCGGTTCCCAGCACCCATATCGCTCACAGTCATGTGTAACTCTGGTTTTAGGGGATCTGGCCCCTCTTCTGACCTCTGAGGGCTCCCGTATACATTGTTCAAACATAAAAATTTAGGATTGTGTATGTATATGAAAGCGTGTGCATGCATGTGCATGCAGGCTTGAGGCTGATGGTAGGTGTCTCCAGTTACTCTCCACCTTATTTTTTTGAGACAGGGTCTTTCACTAGAGCTCACCAATTTGCTGGCAGGCTAGTGAACCCCAGGGATCCTCCTGTCTCCCTGGCCTGAGGAGGTACTGGGGAACAAACAGATTCATGTTTGCATGGCAAGCACTTCATCAACTGAGCTATCTCTCCAGAACCTTGACTGTTTCTCCAAAAGGTTGTCTAGAAAGGAAAGGCTTTGCCAAGACTCCAGTTCAGGTGTTCTTTAGTGCCCATCTGTTTCCTAAACTGCTTCACCTCCTCTGTAACCTTGCATCTATGCCATCTCCAGCTTCAGGTGGTAGCAACAAGCCCGTTGGCTGTGCTAGCCCATCATTTTCACAAGCAACATAAACTTTAAATCCATTGGGGCGGGGGGAGTGGGGAGGGGAGCGCGGCTGGAGAGATGCTCACCTGTTAACACTTACTTCTATTGTGGAGAACCCAGGTTCAATTCCCAGCAGTCAGGTGGTGGCTAGCCATGTGTAACTCCAGTTCCAGGAGACCCCCAAATCTTCAGACTCACACGGGCTTCTGCCCACTTGGTGCGCACACATACACTCAGGCGTGCACACACAGATAAATTTATTTTTAAAAACCCAACAGATGCGCCGGGCGGTGGTGGCGCACGCCTTTAATCCCAGCACTCGGGAGGCAGAGGCAGGCGGATCTCTGTGACTTCGAGACCAACCTGGTCTACAAGAGCTAGTTCCAGGACAGGCTCCAAAGCCACAGAGAAACCCTGTCTCGAAAAAAAACCCCCCCAAAAAATCCAACGGATGGATTTTGATTTTCCCATTTTCATGTGAGAGCACGTGTGTTTGTATGTTTGCAGTCCCGCATTAGGGTTTGTGCACAAGTGTAAGCCAGAAATCAATGTCCGGAATGGTCTGTGATCACTCTTGCACATCACTCATGAGGCAGGCTCTCTCTCTAACACTGTTCTGGCTAGCCAGCCTGCTCTGTGGATTTTGTCTCTGCCTGCTGAGGCTGGAATTCCAGGTAGGCCACCACAAGCTCTTGTATTTAAATGGGTTTTGAGGATCTGCACTCTCTTCTACTTGCAGAGTGAGTGCCTTAGCCACTAATATCTCTCTCCCGGTTTTTCACCCTTCAAGGTCAGATCCCCTGAAGCCAGAGTTACAGATAGTTGTGAGCCATAGTTATCCGTGTGGCAAATTTCCTTACACATTTAAAGTAGAGGCATCCTATAAAGCTTGCCATAATTTGGGGGCCAGTCATGTGACTTCCTGGCTTGAGCTGGATCGCAGCTAGGTGAAGAGATGACAGGAACGAAGAAAGGGTGCATTGTGCATGCTACCGTACATACATGCAAACACAATGGTCCTGGTGGTAGCATTATCGTCACTGTTTCTTTACATGTGCATTGTGGGTTGAGGAGATGGCTCAGTCAGTGAAGTGCCTCTTGTACAAGCAGGAAGATCTGGGTTCTGATCTTTGAAACCCATGTAAAAAGCTGGGCATGGTGATATATGCCTGTAACCCAAGTTATGGGGTTGGGAGTAGAGACAGGTGGATCCCTGAAGCTCACTGGCCAGCCAATTTAGACATGCTTTAGGTCCAGTGAGAGACCTGTCTCAGAAAATGATGAAGGAGAAACACATAGCATCCACCTTGGGCGCACACCACCAGACACACAAACGTACATTGTGTCATCAAGTTATGACATAACCGTGGGAAACCTTCGTGTGTGTATGGCTATCTATTCCAGGCTGGCCTGGGCCTCTTAATTGTCCTGCCTCCAATCTTCCAAGTGCTGGGATTACAGGCATACAGCACCATGCCTTGTAGTTACCATTTCAACAAATATACTACCAACTTTTGTCCCAATACTGAACTAAACCACCTACCAGACTTTAAATTTTTGTTACGAGGTATACTCAGAATTATACAAGGACATGGAGAGTGGGGAGAGCTGTATAAGTCTTATACACACACACACAAATGTGATATTTTGTGTAATGGATACATTGTTCAAAAGATATGGGTTACGAGGATAATTATCTGTAAGTGAACAATTAGATCCTTACCTCATATCACATATTGCCAAACGACAATAAGCAACGATCAATGTGCAGGTTAAACTACCCCAAACAAAATTTAATGTTCTAGAAAACGGGAGCAGACCTGATGACTGTCTCCAAAAATTAATTTCACAAGCTGGTTCTGGTGGCTCACATCTGGACTCCCACACTTGGGATAGTAAGGCAGGAGGATTACCATGAGTTCAAGGCCTCAGTTGGTGACATGCCCGTCTCACCATCATGAGGCTCTGAGTTATCCCCAGAACCTATGTGAAAAACGTCAGCTATGGCTGTGGCTGGCTGTTGGTTACGTGCCTGCTGTGCACGTGTATAAAAGTCAGCTATGGCTGTGGCTGGCTGTTGGTTGCATGCCTGCTGTGCATGTGTATAAAAGTCAGCTATGGCTGTGGCTGGCTGTTGGTTGCATGCCTGCTGTGCACGTGTATGAAAGTCAGCTAGGCTGTGGCTGGCTGTTGGTTGCATGCCTGCTGTGCATGTGTATAAAAGTCAGCTATGGCTGTGGCTGGCTGTTGGTTGCATGCCTGCTGTGCAC